>SJYT01081933.1:546780-623025 GCA_006410635.1 Cephalophus harveyi
GGTGGTGTCATCTGCATATCTGAGGTGACGGATATTTCTCCCAGCAATCTTCATTCCAGCTTGTGCTTCTTCCAGCCCAGCGTTTCTCATGATGTACTCTGCATATAAGTTAAATAAGCAGGGTGACAATATACAGCCTTGACGTACTCCTATTACTATTTGGAACCAGTCTGTTGTTCCATGTCCAGTTCTAACTGTTTCTTCCTGACCTGCACATAGGTTTCTCAAGAGACAGGTCAGATGGTCTGGTATTCCCATCTCTTTCAGAATTGTCCACAGTTGACTGTGATCCACACAGTCAAAGGCTTTGGCATAGTCAATAAAGCAGAAGTAGATGTTTTTCCTGAAATCTCTTGCTTTTTCGATGATCCAGCAGATGTTGGCAATTTGATCTCTGGTTCCTCTGCCTTTTCTAAAACCAGCTTGAACATCAGGAAGTTCACGGTTCATGTATTGCTGAAGCCTGGCTTGGAGAATTTTGAGCATTACTTTACTAGCGTGTGAGATGAGTGCAATTGTGTGGTAGTTTGAGCATTCTTTGGCATTGCCTTTCTTTGGGATTGGAATGAAAACTGATCTTTTCCAGTCCTGTGGCCACTGCTGAGTTTTCCAAATTTGCTGGCATATTGAATGCAGCACTTTCACAGCATTATCTTTCAGGATTTGAAATAGCTCTACTGGAATTCCATCACCTCCACCAACTTTGTTTGTAGTGATACTTTCTAAGGACCACTTGACTTCACATTCCAGGATGTCTGGCTCTAGGTGAATGAATACATCCAATCATTCTAATATCCTAAGGAATCTGAAGATCACGCTTTAGACCATTAACAGTAATGCAGAAGGCTTTCCATCCAGTACTCCATGAAAAAGTTTGAAACAAATTTTAAAAGAAGTTGTAGCAGACAGTTCAGTTCAAGGGTACTGAAAATTCTGACAGGTGAATTATTCACTTTATTCTGTCTCACTTACAACTCACCTTGAAGTATCAATGATCACAAAGCCCTTATAATAAGTTTTTGCTAGTTTGTTTGAGGGCCATACAACTCAAAAAAAAGGAGTAGAATATTGACTTCAAGCACAACAAAAGAATAACCATCAACCATTATCAGCTTATAATTGTGAGACAACCCACCACAAACAATAGGCAAATTCATATACAACTTAAGCTTTCCCATCCCAAACCATGTTTGCTTACTTAAAGCCTCATGTTCTCATTACTGGTATTTACAAACATCTCCTGATCCCTGCTAAATGTGTCTGAATAGCAGACTTTGGATGGCAATATATGTGACACCTAGTGAAAAAAGAGACATTAAGTGCTTAAATACCCAAAACAGTTGACCAGGGCACACAAGTTCTCTTAACTTGGGGGAGGAACCATTCTTCAGTGTGAAGTGGTGATATAATTCATGTATTTCTTAAGTATGGAATTCTAACTGAGCATTTGTGAAGCAAAGAAAACCTTTACTAATGAATCTTCAGGGATCAGTTAGCATAGTTTGTTAAATTGGAATACTAATTAGGTTTAGGCAATAGTCTAAATCAACCTAAATGCTTGTTAGTTGGACCAATTATAGGTGCCCAATAAGTGTTTGTTTAAATTCAATAATTTTGTATCCAGAGGGAATATTTTTGACATGAGTGGCTGAAGTGAAAATATAGTCTATCAGTCATGAGTAAATTGTGCACAAACAGGCATTTCAACATCACTACCGGCAGGCCAAGGTCATGTCAATGATGGTTTACACCCAATCCTTTGCTTTGCAAGGTCCTATGTGGTAAAATTTCCAAATTTCCAATTTCCTAGGTTAGTTTGAAGCTTTTCTATGGCACGTGTGAGTTAATGAAAAGTGTAAGAGTTTAGGAGTGAAACAAGTATAGACCAGCTTGCTGCTTCTAAGTTTCTTCAGTGGTGTCCAACTCTGTGCAACCCCATAAACAGCAGCCCACCAAGCTCCCCTGTCCCTGGGATTCCCCAGGCAAGAACAATGGAATGGGTTGCGATTTCCTTCTCCAATGCATGAAAGTGAAAAGTGAAAGTAAAGTCACTCAGCCGTGTCCGACTCTTAGCGACCCCATGGACTGCAGCCTACCAGGCTCCTCCATCCATGGGATTTTCCAGACAAGACTACTGGAGTGGGTTGCCATTGCCTTCTCCAATAGACCAGCTTAAGCCCAGTATACTATGTAAAGACAAAGTAAATCTGGTTTCCTTTGTGCTGACTTGAGAGGGGTTTTCCCTTCATTATATCTTTCCATAATCTGTATTTCTCTCTTCCCTACCCTGACTGCAGCCATGAAATTAAAAGATGCTTACTCCTTGGAAGAAAAGTTATGACCAACCTAGATAGCATATTCAAAAGCAGAGACATTACTTTGCCAACAAAGGTCAGTCTAGCCAAGGCTACGGTTTTTCCTGTGGTCATGTATGGATGTGAGAGTTGGACTGTGAAGAAAGCTGAGTGCCAAAGAATTGATGCTTTTGAACTGTGGTGTTGGAGAAGACTCTTGAGAGTCCCTTGGACTGCAAGGAGATCCAACCAGTCCATTCTGAAGGAGATCATCCCTAGGATTTCTTTGGAAGGAATGATGCTAAAGCTGAAACTCCAGTACTTTGGCCACCTCATGCAGAGTTGACTCATTGGAAAAGACTCTGATCCTGGGAGGGATTGGGGGCAGGAGGAGAAGGGGATGACCGAGGATAAGATGGCTGGATGGCATCACTGACTCAATGGATATGAGTCTGAGTGAACTCTGGGAGTTGGTGATGGACAGGGAGGCCTGGCATGCTGCGATTCATGGGGTCGCAAAGGGTAGGACATGATTGAGCAACTGAACTGAACTGAACTACCCTGAGTGTCCACCGTTTTCCAGTCAGTGTACTCTCAAATATTGTCTTTTAGGTTCAGACTAACAACAGTGACCTGTAACCTTTGATTCAACTAGCACAGTGTCCTAACTCCACAGAACATCCCAGAATTGTTCATCTCCTAGGTGCTAGGTTTCCCACATGGCTCAGTGGTAAAGAATTCACCTGCCAATGGAGGAGATGGAGATGGGAGCTCAATCCCTCAATCAAGGAGATCCCCTAGGGGAGGAAATGGCAACCCATTCCAGAATTCTTGCATGGAAAATTCCATGGACAGAAGAGCCTGGCAAACTATAGTCCATGGGGTCTCAAAGAGTTGGACATGACTGAGTGACTGAGCATGCCCAGGTACTAGAAAGGGCAGAGGCGAGCACTTTCTGTGGGAACAGAAGCAAAGCTAACTCCACTCTCGAAATTACAGAAGAGCTTGTGGCACCACTGGGGATGGTGGACCAGGTCAAAAGGGACTCTGGTCTGTTTTTTGGATCCTTTAAAGGAGAGGCGGTAAATCATTGTATTAGGAGAAACTATGTTGGAATCAAGAACTAAATGGAGCTCAGGTCAAATTCCAAAGTTGCCACTTCAGTAGCTAGAATTAGATTCAGCTACATGTGACAAAAAATGTCCCCAAATAAGAGTTCATTTGAGTGGCAGCCACAATGTCTGAATTCCAGTTGGAAGGAGCAATTGGAGGCGCTCTTCTTTTTGTCCACCCCTCAAGCTTTATTGAAGGATAACTGGCATACAAAGAACTGCACACAATTAATGCACACAATTTCGTGAGTTTGGACATATGTATATACTCATTTTACCATCATCACAATCAAGGTAATAAATTATTCATCACCTCCAGCAATTTCCTTGTGTCCCTTTGCGGGTGTGTGTGTGTGTGTGTGTGTGTGTGTGTGTGTGTGTGTATGTTAAGGATACAATATGAGATTAACCCTCTTAACACGTTTTTAAGTATATAATAATTTATTAACTATATCGATTATATTGTACATCACATCTCTGGAACTTTCTCATCTTGCATAACTGTAACCTTTATCCATTAGAACAACTCCCCATAAACCTCTGTCTCCATTCCCTGGTAACCAACATTCTATTGTCTACTTCTATACAGTTGACTATTTTAGACCCCTCATATAAGATAAATCATGGCTACATTTGATCTTCTGTGACTGACTTAATTAACTTATCATAACGTCTTGTAGGTCTATCCTTGTTATCACAAGAGATGGAATTTGCTTCTTTTTAAAGGTTGAAATACATGCACGCACCACATTTTCTTTATCCATTCATCTGTTGATGACTATTTGGGTCATTTCTACATCTCTGCTACTGTGAATAATGCTGCAATGAACATGGGAATGTAGATATCTCTTTGAAATTCTCATTTCAGTTCTTCTGGATATATTGTCAGAAGTGTGATTGCTACATAATATGGTAGTTTTATTTTTAAGTTTTTGAGGAACCTCCATACTCTTTTCCACAGTGGCTGTTCCAATTCACATTTCTACCACCAGTGCACAAAGGTTCCCTTTTCTCCACATTGTAGCCAACTCTTATCTATTATCTTTGATAGTAGCCATTTTAATAGGTGTGAGGTGATTTTGATTTGCATTTCCCTGATGATTTTGATTTGATTTTTTCCATGGACTCTTTGGCCATTTTTATGTCTTCTTTAGAAAAATATCTATTGAGAGCCTCTGTCAAATTTTTAAATTAATCATTTGTCCTTTTGCTATTTAGTGGTATAAGTTCCTATATATTTTGGATATTAGCCCCTTATGTGAATATTATGGTTTGTGAAATATTGTCTCCCATTCCACAGGTTGCCTGTTTGTTTCATTGGTTATCATGCTGTTCAGATGTCTCCTTTCTTTTAGACATAACTGCCAATAGCCTCACATGTCACCCAGGCTTCTAACACATTGGCTACGACCCAGTAAAACAGCTTTGCCAACATATAATGAAAACTGAGACATATATTCACCCTGATGTCTATTAAAATCAGATATTCTGTTGCAAAGGAAAAAGGCAGCATAGCTCCTGGATTGAACACATAGTTGCTGTCTCACTTCACCATTTTTTCTACATGATGTCAGGCAAGAATTTCCCACTTAATATTCCTATTCATTAAATTGAGATGCCTCCTTTCACAGCATTATTCGACACTGTTCACCAAGAGCTCCTTTCTCAAATAACCCGTGCTGCCTGTGGCTTCCACGGTATGATATTATCTTGATTTTCCTTCAATCTCTCACGCTATTGTCAACTTTGTTATTATGGCCTTTTTTTCCTGTTTCTGTCCCTTAGTATTCCTATTGCCTCTGTCCTGGGACAACTTTATTCCTTACTTCTCACTTTACCTATTTCTTCTGTTACACATGGGAACACATTTATTGAATACTTATGCTTTGAACTATAAGTACTTTATATTCAGAATCTCACTTAATACTATCAACAATCCGAAAGGTTTCCCATCATGCGAAATGCCGGGCTGGATGAAGCACAAGCTGGAATCAAGATTGCCAGGAGAAATATCAATAATCTCAGATATGCAGATGACACCAACCTTATGGCAGAAGGTAAAGAAGAACTAAAAAACTTTCTTGAAAGTGAAAAAGGAGAGTGAAAAAGTTGGCTTAAAACTCAACATCAAAAAAATGAAGATCATGTCATCTGGTCCCATCGCTTCATGCAAATAGATGGGGAAACAATGGAAACAGTGACAGACTTTATTTTTCTGGGCTCCAAAATCATGGCAGTTGATGACTGCAGCCATGAAATTAAAAGACGCCTGCTCCTTGGAAGAAAAGCTATGAACAACTTGTGTGTGTGTGTGTGTGTGTGTGTGTGTGTGTTAGTCACTCAGTCGTGTCTGACTCTTTGTGACCCCATAGATTGTAGCCCACCAGGCTCCTCTGTCCATGGGATTCTCCAGGCAAGAATACTGGAGTGGGTTGCCATTTCCTTCTCCAGGGGATCTTCCTGACCCAGGGATTGAACCCTGGTCTCCTGCATTACAGGTGGATGCTTTACCATCTGAGCTACTAGGGAAGCCCATGAACAACGTAGACAGCATATTAAAAAGCAGAGACATTACTTTGCCAACAAAGATCCACCTAGTCAAAGCTATGGTTTTTCCAGTAGTTATGTATGGATGTGAGAGTTGGACTATAAAGAAAGCTGAGCACTGAAGAACTGATGCTTTTGAACTACGGTGCTGGAGAAGACTCTTGAAGAGTCGCTTGTACTGCAAGGAGATCCAACCATTCTGTCCTAAAGGAAATCATCCCTGAATATTTATTGGAAGGACTGATGCTGAAGCTGAAGCTCCAATACTTTGGCCACCTGACACGAAGAACTGACTCACTGGAAAAGACCCTGACACTGCGAAAGGTTGAAGGCAGAAGGAGAAGGAGACGACAGAGGATGAGATGGTGGGATGGCATCACTGACTGGATGTACATGTGTCTGAGTAAGCTCCAGAAGTTGGTGATAGACAGGAAAGTCTGGCCACAGTCAATGGGATCTCAAAGAGTCGGACACGACTGAGAGACTGGACTGAACTGATGGTTCTTTTTACATGGAAGTTGATGTGATTTGTCCACAGTTGGGCAGTGCTAACTTTGAATTTTAGTCCAGGATATCTGGTGTGTGTGAATAAAGCAAGGAGAAGTCAGAAAGAAAACAGACTGAACATTATATATAACATAGTGCCAAAGTCAGAAAAGGGAAGGAAGTGGAGGAATTGTGTGCCATGAGAGGCAGAAGTGTTAATTTTATACTTTCCGTGATCAGGAAAGCTTGGTCAAATAAACGGACTTTTCAGCAGGAAACAACAACAGGTGGGAAATTAGTATCACGTCACAGTGAAGCTTGGAATATCAAAAACTCAAATTTCAGGTTTTCAGTTGCAAGTTGTTTGTGACGGCATGTCGAACTAGCCCCTCTGAGTCTGCCTTCTAGTTGTGAAAGGAAAGTAATACTACAAACTTCGTAGTCTCCTGACAAGGCAATAATCAGCAAGGAAAGTAACACGAATTCAGAGTTCTATTAAGAATTTTAACCACTGGCTGAGACTGGGAAACGAACTGTGGGAGAGCCCACCTGCCTTCCACCCGGCACACCGCCCCCTCTGTCTGGAGTGCACGCGGTGATTGGCTGCTCAACACGTCCGACCCGACCCGCCCGCGCGTCCAGTCCAATCCCAGCCGTCCTTGAACCACAGGTTCCCAGGGACCAGCCGAGTGGGCGGGCCCTGTGACGTCTGACGGCGCGCCACGTCACCGTGGCGGAAGTCGCGGCCGCTGTTTTGAAATCAGACCGCCCGAGTCTCACAAGCTCTTGCTTACGCCGAGGCCTGAGGTCGAGCAGCGTCGGGGACATCCCCGACACCTATCCTCCAGCCCTGCTGACCTGACGCCGCTGCCACGCCATGTCCACCCCTCCGCTGGCGGCGTCGGGGATGGCGCCCGGGCCCTTCGCCGGGCCCCAGGCCCAGCAGGCGGCCCGAGAGGTCAACACTGCATCGCTCTGCCGAATCGGGCAGGAGACGGTCCAAGACATCGTGTACCGCACCATGGAGATCTTCCAGCTCCTGAGGAACATGCAGGTGGGAAGGGGGGCAGGCCCCGCTCCGGGCCGTGCTTGGAGCAAGCGAGGTGCTTCTGTGAGGGAAGGAGCAGCTGGTTTAATTGTTACCTGGGGTCCCTCGGTGTCGATGCGGCTGCCCTGGGCAATTCACGAGTACGGGGTCGCCCCCATTTACATTCAGAAGTGTTCCCCGATAAAGTGTCTGTCCCCAAGATGTGAAGGTGATGTTTTCCAGACCGGATTTCTGAAAAGGATGAAGCCGCATTTTCTAGATTCGACCAGGTTCTGTAGGCTCTAGGCGAACTCTTGTATCTTTCAAGGTAGAGGTGGGCCTCACTCCACCACGCTCTTTGCGTTATTTAATATCATATTTTTCCACAGAATACTTTCTCATGGTTCAAGGAGTTGAATTCAGATTCTGCTAACCATTTTTGCTAAACAGCTTTATTTTGGTATAACTGATTTCCAATACAATGCATTTATTCAAAGTTTTGACACATGTATACTTGTGAAGCCAACGTCCATCACCCCACAGTTCCCTCTGTGGAGAAGTGAGCACATTCTCGTGCCCCTTTTAAATCTTTACTTCTGGCTTTCCATCCACACGCAGTCTCTCTTTTGCTTTCTGGCATCATAGGTGGTTGGCATTTTCTAGAGTTTCATACACATGAAATCATACACTATGATTGGGGGTGGGGCGGATCTGGCTTCTTTTACTCAACAAATACCAATAGGTCATTCGTTTTCATTGCTGAACAGTATTCTGTTGTATGAATATATCACAATTAGTGGTTCTGTTGATGGCCATTTGGTTTGTATCCACTTTGGAGCTATTATAAATAATACTTCTGAGTGTTCAGCTACAAATGTTTATTGGAACATGTGTTTGATTTCTCTTGAGTAGGTAGATGCCTAGGTGTGGAATTGCTGGATTATGAGGAAAATGATTGATTACCATTTTAAGAAACTTTTCCAAAAGTTCCTCATCCTTGCCAGTAGTTGTTACTGTCTTTCTTTTTCCTTTTTTTTTTTTTTTGGAATTGTATGTCTTTCTGTTTCATCAATACTTTCTCCCAGTCTGTGGCATATATTTTTATTCTCTTCACATTGTCTTTTGAAGAACAGATATTTTAAATTTTGATGGGATCCAATTTATTGATTTGTCCTTTTACAGATTTTGGGTTTTGGTGCCATACCTAAGAAATCTTTGCCTAACCCAAAGATTTCTTATGTTTTCTTCTTAAGTTTTATAGTCTTAGGTTTTACATTTAGGTCTATGATCCACATGGAGTTACTTTTTAAAAATAATTATAGATCTTTTTTTTTTTTTGCGTTGGATATCATGTGATTCCAGAACCATTTTACTATTTTACTAACCCATGTTTAAGGCTTATCTGGACTTCCCTGGTGGCTCAGACAGTAAAGCGTCTGTCTACAATGTGGGAGACCCGGGTTTGATCCCTGGGTCTGGAAGATCCCTCGGAGAAGGAAATGGCAGTTCACTCTAGTACTATTGCCTGGAAAATCCCATGGACAGAGGGGCCTAGTAGGCTACAGTCCATGGGGTCGCAAAGAGTCGGACATGACTGAGCAACTTCACTCACTCACTCAAGGCTTATCTTACTACTGTGTGATGTGGATATCATTCTTGTTTTATGGATGAGGATTCTATGGCTCTGAGAGGTGAAGTGACAGAGGTGATAGTCAGTGTAGGGTAAATTTGAAACCAGGTCCTCAGACTCTTAGAACTTTCAAACTCTTATTTCAGCTGGTGCACTAAAGATTGTTTTATTGCCTCTTTAAATAAAATGGTTGGGGTGTTTTTCCTCTTGATTCTAGAAGTAATACAACTGTACGGAAATATTTTAAGACCTTGTTAATAAGCCACAGTGAGATTAAAAAGGGAATCCAAGAGGAGATATGAAATCTTTGGCAATTGTTTTAAAAATTTATAGATTAAAATGTAAGATGATAAAATACAGATTAAATGATCTCTCAGAATTAGCAAATATTTATTTTTAAGCTGCTGTATTGGACTAGTAGAGCTAATACCTAACATTTACCAAATACTCTCCTTAGTCAGGTACATTGTTATCAGAACAGTTCTAAGAAGTATTTTTATCTCTATTTTACAATTAAGGAAATTGAGACTTAAAGAAAGAAGAATTTACTCAACATCATATATGACTGGTAGCTTTTTCTACTAACCTCTTTATTATACTAATTTGCTATCAACAGTTTATATTATTCAGTTCAGTTTAGTTCAGTTCAGTTGCTCAGTTGTGTCTGACTCTTTGCGACCTCATGAATTGCAGCACGCCAGGCCTCCCTATCCATCACCGTCTCCCGGAGTTCACTCAAACTCACATCCATCAAGTCGGTGATGCCATCCAGCCCTCTCATACTCTGTTGTCCCCTTCTCCTCCTGCCCCCAATCCCTCCTAGCATCAGAGTCTTTTCTAATGAGTCAACTCTTCGCGTGAGGTGGCCAGAGTACTGGAGTTTCAGCTTTAGCATCATTCCTTCCAAAGAACACCCAGGGCTGATCTCCTTTAGAATGGACTGGTTGGATCTCCTTGCAGTCCAAGGGACTCTCAAGAGTCTTCTCCAGCACCACAGTTCAAAAGCAGCAATTCTTCAGTGCTCAGCTTTCTTCACAGTCCAATTCTCACATCCATACATGACCACAGGAAAAACCATAGCCTTGACTAGACAGACCTTTGTTGGCAAAGTAATGTCTCTGCTTTTTAATATGCTATCTAGGTTGGTCATAACTTTCCTTCCAAGGAGTAAGCGTCTTTTAATTTCATGGGTGCAGTCACCATCTGCAGTGATTTGGAGCCCCCAAAATAAAGTCTGACACTCCTTCCACTGTTTCCCCATCTACTTCCCATGAAGTGATGGGACCAGATGCCCTGATCTTCGTTTTCTGAATGTTGAGCTTTAAGCCAACCTTTTCACTCTCCTCTTTCACTTTCATCAAGAGGCTTTTTAGCTCCTCTTCACTTTATGCCATAAGGGTGGTGTTATCTGCATATCTGAGATTATTGATATTTCTCCCGACAATCTTGATTCCAGCTTGTGCCTCTTCCAGCCCAGCACAAAACTCAGCAGTGGCCACAGGACTGGAAAAGGTCAGTTTTCATTCCAATCCCAAAGAAAGGCAATACCAAAGAATGCTCAAACTACCGCACAGTTGCACTCATCTCATACGCTAGGTATTCCCATCTCTTTCAGAATTGTCCACAGTTGATTGTGATCCACACAGAGATCTAATACACATCCATGACTGATAGTGAAAGAACTGAACTCTTTTGAAAGATATTATCAATAACTAGATTACATGTGGACATATATTCAAAACCAATTTGTAAGGACTGCAATAATATTTCTTTGTGCTTGTGAATTCTGTGTTTTAACTCACTAAGACCCTTTGGGCCATATCATGGTGAAGGTGAAGTCGCTCAGTCGTGTCCGACTCTTTGCGACCCCGTGGACTGTAACCTACTAGGCTTCTCTGTCCATGGGATTCTCCAGGCAAGAATACTGGAGTGGATTGCCATTTCCTTCTCCAGGGGATCTTCCCGACCCAGGGATCGAACCCGGGTCTCCTGCATTGGAGGCAGACGCTTTAACCTCTGAGCCACCAGGGAAGCCCTTATCATAATTGGCTGTAAATTAAGCAACAGTGTGCTCCTTAATTTAGAGAAAGCTGGGAGGAGAAGTACAAATAGGGGGTTCGGGATTGGGAACATGTCTACACCCATGGTGGATTCATGTTGATGTGTGGCAAAACCAATACAATATTGTAAAGTAAAAAATAATAATAATAAAAAGACAACATATAAACTATTTGTTAATACATTTTTAAGTTCAAATTTTAAAAATTATCTTCTATATTATTAATCCAGAAGGATGACATGCCATAAATACCAAATTCTGAGGTTATTTCTGAGCATTGGTTTTAGAGAAGTCCTTCTTTATTAGTTGTCCTTTAGCCTCTTGAGAATCTGATGAAAACTACAGACTCTATTCTGAGAAGACTGCACATATAAAGAAACATTCTGAATAAAATTTCATGGAGCTAACAGATGTCTCCCCCCAAATCACTAGAACCTAGGTTGATTCCTTGCATGAAAAAGTATTGCTTTGGTTCTATTTGTTATGCTTTAAATTTTACCTTTTTTTTAAAGTATAAAGTATATTCTGAATTGAGAAATGAGACGGGATATTACAGTGAACATTCCTCCTCCTCTGCTACCTGTCTAACCTCTCTCCACAGTTCAGTTCAGTCACTCAGTCATGTCTGATTCTTTGCAACCCCATGGACTGAAGCACGCCAGGGCTTCCCTGTCCATCACCAACTCCCGGAGCTTGCTCAAACTCATGTCCATCGAGTCGGTGATGCCATCCAGCCTTCTCATCCGCTGTTGTCCCCTTCTCCTCCCATCTTCAGTCTTTCCCAGCATCAGGAGAATGAGTGAGTCAGTTCTAGTGAGTCAGTTCTTCGCATCAGGTAACCAAAGTATTGGAGTTTCAGCTTCAGCATCAGTCCTTCCAATGAGGATGGACTGGTTGGATCTCCTTGCAGATGATCCTTAGATCATGTTTATTAGATACATACAAAACATACTCTTACACATGTGTACTATACTAAATAGAGATAGAAATGTGAGTATCTTTTCAGTTCAGTTCAGTCGCTCAGTCGTGTCCGACTCTGCGACCCCATGAGTTGCAGCACCCCAGGCCTCCCTGTCGATCACCATCTCCTGGAGTTCACTCAAACTCATGTCCATCGAGTTGGTGATGCCATCTAGCCATCTCATCCTCTGTCATCCCCTTCTCCTCCTGTGCCCAATCCCTCCCAGCATCAGAGTCTTTTCCAATGAGTCAACTCTTCGCATGAGGTGGCCAAAAAAAACATCTATTTCTGCTTTATTGACTATGCCAAAGCCTTTGACTGTGTGGATCACAATCAACTGTGGACAATTCTGAAAGAGATGGGAATACCAGACCACCTGACCTGCCTCTTGAGAAACCTGTATGCAGGTCAGGAAGCAACAGTTAGAACTGGACATGGAACAATAGACTGGTTCCAAATAAGAAAAGGAGTACGTCAAGGCTGTACATTGTCACCCTGCTTATTTAACTTATATGCAGAGTACATTATGAGTATCTTCTAGTCTTTATTAATACAAAATATAGCAAAGTACGTAGTACCTACAATGTAGGTACAAAAAATGTAGTACCATAAGAAAGGTATGGCCTGCTTCTGTATGTAAAGTGTAATTATTATATTTCTTATTGTCACCCAAACAAGAAAACAGTGACCCTTTGAAAATTTTTTCTTATTTTTTAATGTTTTAAAAGTTCATAAATTGAAAGATCTTGAGAAATCCCACATAGTATTGTGGAGGATGAACTCTCAATGCTTTTGTCCTTTAAACTGTTTTCACTAATTCAGTCTTTGATACTTTAACCCTTTTCTTTGAGATATCATCTTCAGAATGTTTTAATGCTTGAATATTTCCAAAAATCCTAATATTATAAAAACTAATTTCAAAGAATTTTAAAAGATCCATCTCCTTAAGTTATAAACCATAACATTACAGGAAATTTAGAAATGAGATAAAAGAAGAAAATCAATTATTAAGCCTATCTTCCTATTACATCTTTTATGAACTATTACACCTTTTAATAACTATATATGTATAACTACATATATGCCTTTGGTCTTTTTTTTTCCCCCTCCGTGTTTATGGTTTTACCTACTTGGAACAATAGTGGCTCTTATTTTTTTCTTCTCTGAACACTGAATGAGATTTTTTGATTCCTACCTCAGCTGTTTAGAAAAGAAAAAAAGGATAAAGTTAGGTTTAGAAAAGACTGGATTGATCTTCTAGCTATTAGACATTAGTTGGAGTTTTGATTTTAAGTCACTTTATAATCCCTAAGATAAGTGTATGAATTAGTGATTTTAATGAAATTACCTTGTATACTAGAAACCATGGTACAAACTTTGTTAATTCTAGTTTTAGCATAATTTCACAGATCAAATTGTGGGAATAAAATATTATAAAGATGTACACAGAGAAGAAGATTTTGTAAGTTTCAGCACTGCACAAAATGTGCATTTAGTTGTAAGTAAGTAGTAGTCAGTTTTTCCATTTATCTGTGATTTTTGTCATTTCAGTATGTATTTTGGCTTCTTTTGTAAAATTCCTGAATTAAAAACCTATAAGCATCCATGACAGAGTTATGATCATAGCAGTTATTTGCAATAATTTATTAATAATTTTCAAGTACAGATTGATTTGTTACTATATATCACCTGCTATTGATTTCTTTTTAAAGTAAAACTTGGTAACAGCTTTATGTTTTAATGCATGCCTAGAGCATCTTAATTATAATAGTTAAGGTATCTTGAGATTATTTTTGCAACAATGGCAGCATACTCTTCTTTTTCTTCTACTGAAAAGTCCTATCTTCATTTTTTTCCTTTTCTTCTTTTTTTCTTAAAATTGTATTTTGAGTTGTTTGAATTCAGCTCCTGGTTGAGTTCAGCACCTTGCTACTTTTACATTATCTTAAGTGATATTAAAATTGTGTATGCTTTTTAGTTATAAAAGAAAGCTGTGGTATAAATATAATCAAAAGTTAGAGGCAGAAAGAATTTCAACTGATCAGAAAGGCTTATCACAAAGTCTTGTAGAACTGCTTGACAGTATGCTACGGAGCTAATTAATAAATGAGCATGTATTACTGTTAAATTCTTAAAGTTGCACTTGATTCATTGTGAGGAACAGCTTGCTTTTATGCATTGCTCAAAGATTGTTTCTGTTTGTTAGCTTTGCTTAAAGAAAATCTTGATTTTCATTACTTTGCGTTTTTGGGTTTTTGTCCGAGAAGCTGCCAAATGGTGTCACCTACCATACTGGAACATACCAAGACCGGTTAGCAAAGCTACAGGATCATCTTCGCCAACTTTCTATTCTCTTCAGGAAGCTGAGATTGGTCTATGATAAATGCAATGAAAACTGCGGAGGGATGGATCCCATTCCAGTAGAGGCAAGTTTCAGTGGTCAAGGGAGGGTGAATGTAAGAGTCTTAGGACATTTGTAATTTTTTCCCTTTTTCTCTTCTATTTTCACAGTATTTCCAGATTTTTATAATACTGGTTTCACTTTTGACTAGAAAAGATGAAATTGTGAGATATATGTGTGTGTGTGTATATATATATATAGCACTGTCTTTTCATGTTGATAATTTCTTGCAGACTTTAGCATCCAGGCTGATAGTGAATTTTTGTTGTTGGGGGAAATTATCGGAGATTATCTGTGGCAAATTCTGTTATTGCTCTCAGTGTCTCATTTTAATGAAATCAGTGCATGATGTCTTAGTAGACATTTTAATAGTATTGCAAAATACTTTTACAGTGGTTTTCATGTAAGTTCTTTATGGATAAAAGGTTATAACCATTTTCATCATTATTAAATTATCTTAGTAGAATCACTCTAGTTTTTAAATATATTTAAGTTTAATCTTGGGTCATAGGTATATTTTAGTTAATCAGGTATACAGTTATTTTTATAGGTGGTCCTTTCCTGTTGACAAGTGATACTCTCTGCCCCCAGAGGTAGCTGGTGGCAGGGAGTGGGGTTAGATGTTCTCTCACTCTATATAAAGAACAGTTTCATGTCATCAGTGCTTGCTTATTTGAGTGAGCAGCATGTATGGGGTGAACAGAGAAAGAGTAAACTGCAATACAGCCTGGAAAAAAGTGGTCAGAGATGTGGAGGGTCAGAAATATGGTGGACTCTAACAGAGGCTGCAGAAAAGTCAAAGAAAATAAGGAATGAAAACTGTCCAGCAGATTTTGCTAGAAGAAAATTGTTGGTATATTTGGTCGGAGCTTTGGTGGAAAGATAGCAACAGGAGTCACATCACAGTGAGCTGAAGATTAAACAGGAGGTAAGGAACTGAAGGCAAGAAGCAGAGTCGGACACGACTGAAACAACTTAGCAGCAGCAGCAGCAGACTAAAAACAAAAGCAGAAAGCCATAGGTGATAGGAGGGATACAGTTTGGGTTTTTGTTTTTTTTTTTTTCCCCTTCCAAATGGGAGAACTTGTTTAGATGAAAATGGAAGAAAGGGGAGGTCAGGGGAAATAAATAATGAAATCGGGAGGGCAGAGGAATCAGTGTACAGGAATGAAGACTAAATGTATTTGAGATGAAGGACCACTGTCTGTATTTGAAGAGAGGAAAGGAAGAAAGTAGTTGTGGATGTAGGCAAATTTATATTTGTCCCAAGAATTCACAGAAGTTTGGCCAGATTGATTACTGGTTATACTAGTTACTTACCTGTCCTATTCCTGCATTGGTAATACAAGATGGAAGAAACAAGTCTTGGTTACTGTACAAGGGGTTTCATCAAACAAATGTCATCACAAATCTATACATATTTAATTATAATTCTGCTGGAAGTTTCATTGCTATATAAACTTTTTCTCTTACAAAAAACTTTCTCCCAAATATAAGACATCTAGAAATCTACATAGACACTTTGATAACAAGTAAATCACAATTATATATGTCCATGAAGTTCCTTTCTTTCTAGTATAGATCAAGAAAGCCTATTCTAGTTGAATGGACATAAAGTACTTAAGGGTGGGACTTGTATCTTATCTGGCATTATTTTTGCAGTGTCTGCTCACCCAGCATCTGCCAATTAAATATTTGCTGATCGACTGAGTAGGATGTTACTTAATTACATGTGACAACTAATTTTGCTAAAAGGACTGTTTTGCAAAAGAAACCCAAAAAGCAAATGTACAGAACTCATTGAAGTGATATATACTTCTAATGTTTTTATTTTAGGCCATCACTTGAATTAAAATATATTTTTGTACTGTTAAGATAAAAGTATAAGAATTGATCTTAATTGGATGTATTATCTATGCCAGTATAATTGGAAATTATGTGTCATATCTTTGACTTTTAACTTGTGTCTGTCACTCTCAGCAACTTATTCCATATGTGGAAGAAGATGGCTCAAAAGATGACCGGGCTGGCCCACCTCGTTTTGCTAGTGAAGAGAGGCGAGAAATTGCGGAAGTCAATAAAGTGAGTTGCTAGTCTGTATGTCTTACATTTCTGAATTATTGATAAAAATTAAAAGGGAGTCTATGTAACTCAAAAACATAATTTGAATTATAGAATTACCTGAAGTTGTTTCTGTGGCAAATTTAACCTACTTAGAGTACAACCCCAAACTCAGAGGTAAACAGAAATGCCATCTAGTTAGTCAGAAGACCACAGAATTCAGGCAATAAAGTTCTTAGAAAGCCCTCATAGACACTCTGTCACAACCCATTTACATTTTCTTCTCTAGGCAGAGTTGTAGCTCTCTAGGTTACAGCATATTTAGAGCAGCAAATGATAATACTTTACAAGTAGGAGATGTGAATGTTTCAACAGCTGAATAAGAAATTGAGAGTTATCAAAGCACTACCCCATCCCACCCTTCATCCCACAAGAGTTCCTAACTTGAATTTATTGCTGAGTACTTTCAGAAGTTCACAAGATAATGTTCAGATAGTTCTCTTGAAACATAGGGAAATAAGGGATGTTGTCAGTCCATTCTGGGATAGAAGCATGGCTAACAAATAGCACACAAAATAAAGCTACCGGTCTTGGTGCTTTACTTACAAATAAGTGCCCCCACCTCCTGCCTCACTCCTGAAATTCTTAATGCTAGTTAATAGAATTTTCAGGACATTAATCAGCCAAAGAGGGTTTTCTGAGGTAGAGGAGGATGACTTAGTTTACTTATATAAGGTCTGTAGGCTAAATTGAAAAAAAATTTTTTTCCTCAGATCTAGAAGACATTTGATAGACTTCAAATGTTGCTGACTCAAAGAATGCTTAAAATTATTGTGATAGTCTTTAAAAAAAAAAAACGCTTTTAATTTCAGATGTGTAGTCAACATTTTTCATATAAATGAAATACAGAACTAGTCATATTGCTGCTGCTGCTAAGTTGCTTCAGTCGTGTCTGACTCTGTGTGACCCTATAGACTGCAGCCCACCAGGCTCCTCCATCCCTGGGATTCTCCAGGCAAGAATACTGGAGTGGGTTGCCATTTCCTTCTCCAATGCATGAAAGTGAAAAGTCAAAGTGAAGTCGCTCAGTCCTGTCTGACTCTTAGCGACCCCATGGACTGCAGCCCACCAGGCTCCCCCATCCACGGGACTCTCCAGGCAAGAATACTGGAGTGGGGTGCCATTTCCTTCTCCAAAGCATGCATGCATGCTGAGTTGCTTCAGCCATATCTGACTCTCTGCTACCCCATAGACAGCAGCCCACCAGGCTCCTCTGTTCACGGGATTCTCCAGGCAAGAATACTGCAGTGGGTTGCCATTTCCTTCTCCAGTCCTATTAAAAACAGGTAGAAAATAAGATGCCTTATACTACTGTGTTTGATGCTATTTTAGAAATTATAGCCAGTGAAACAAACTTTATGAAACAGAAGTTATTATATAAAAATTTGTTAAGTTTGTTAAGGTAGTACATAACATTATAGTTTAAGCTTCTGAAGCTCAAAGCAGCTCACTGATTAACAAGTAGAGGCAGTAAGTATTTGATAAAAGAGCTTAAAGATTTATACCATTTTCCTATAATGTTATAAACCAGTTAGATCATAAGATCCTATTCACAATTGCAACAACAAATATTAAGTAGTTAGGATTTCCATAATATATGAGACTAAATATATATAGAAGGATTGTTTTTTGGTAAAACTGTTTATGTTATATTGGAGTATAGCTGATTAACAATGTTATGATAGTTTCAGGTGAACAGCAAAGGGACTCAGCCATACTTACACATGTATCCATTCTCCCCCAAACTGCCCTCCCATTCTGTCTGCCACACACCATTGAGCAGAATTCCATGTGCTGTATAGTAGGTCCTTTTTGTTATCCATTTAAAATATAGAAGTGTATACATGTCCAATGCAAACTCCCTAACTATCCCTTCCCAAGAAAAATCCCAAATAAAGAACCTAACCTTACACCTAAAATGACTAGAGAAAGATCAGATAAAACCTAAAGTTAGTAGAAGGAAAGAAATCATAAAGATCACAGCAGAAATAAATGAAATAGAGACAAAGAAAACAATTGCAAAGATAAATTAAAAGCTGGTACTCTGAAAAGATAAACAGAATTAATAAACCCCTAGCCAGACTCAAAAGAAATTTTGAACAGTTGAAAAAACACATGACATTCTTACATGGGCAATAACTACTCTAAAAATGCCAGTCTTGATTATTTCATAGTTTTTTATTTATTTTTTAATTCAAAGATAATTGCTTTACAGAATAGTGTTAGTAACACTCCAAGTACAAATGTGAATTCTCTTGAAATTGCACAAAATAGTAAGATTTTAGTGCAATACCAATCAAAAAACAAAAAAAATTGGAACTTTTTCCCTTGAGAGCATACTCAAATATATATATATAAAAAATTCCAGTAAGAGTAATAAAACGAACAGACTCTTTGCTTCAAAAATTAAAATGTTAGATGAAGCATATTATAAAAACAATAATTAAGTGTGAAATACTGGCATAAGAGCAGACAGATTTAGTTCAGTTCAGTTGCTCAGTTGTATCTGACTCAGTGAGCCTGTGGACTTCAGCATGCCAGGCCTCCCTGTCCATCACTCAAACTCATATCCATTGAGTCGGTGATGCCATCCAACCATCTCACCCTCTGTCATTCCCTTCTCCTCCCACCTTCAATCTTTTCGAGCATCAGGGTCTTTTCCAGTGATTCAGTTCTTTGCATCAGGTGGCCAAAGTATTGGGAGTTTCAGCTTCAACATGAGTCTTTCCAGTGAATATTCAGGGCTGATTTCCTTTAGAATAGATTGGTTGGATCTCCTTGCAGTCCAGGGGACTCTCAAGAGTCTTCTCCAACACCACAGTTGAAAAGCATCAATTCTTCGGCTCTCAGCTTTCTTTATATTCCAACTCTCACATCCATTGGAATGAAAACTGACATTTTCCAGTCCTGTAGCCACTGCTGAGTTTTCCAAATTTGCTGGCATATTGAATGCAGCACTTTCACAGCATCATCTTTCAGGATTTGAAATAGCTCAAGTGGAATTCCATCACCTCCACTACCTCTGTTTGTAGTGATGCTTCCTAAGGCCCACTTGACTTTGCATTCCAGGATGTCTGGCTCTAGGTGGGTGATCACACCATCATGGTTATCTGGGTGGTGAAGATCTCTTTTGTATGGTTCTTCTGTGTTTTCTTGCCACCTCTTCTTAATATCTTCTGCTTCTGTTAGGCCCATACCATTTATATCCTTTATTGAGCGCATCTCTGCATGAAATGTTCCTTTGATATCTCTAAATTTCTTGAAGGGATCACTAGTCTTTCCCATTCTATTGTTTTCCTCTATTTCTTTGCACTGATTGCTTAGGAAGGCTTTCTTGTCTCTCTTTGGTATTCTTTGGAACTCTATATTCAAATGGGTGTATCTTTCCTTTTCTCCTTTGCTTTTCTCTTCTTTTCACAGCTATTTGTAAGGCCTCCTCAGACAGCCATTTTGCTCTTTTGCATTTGCTTTTCTTGGGGATAGTCTTGATCCCTGTCTCCTGTACAGTGTCATGAACCTCCGTCTATAGTTCAGAAAGAATGAAGAGATGGAGCCAAAGCAAAAACACCATCCAGTTGTAGATGTGAATGGTGATAGAAGCAAAGTCCAATGCTGTAAAGAGCAATATTGCATAGGAACCTGGAATGTTAGGTCCATGAATCAAGGCAAATTGGAAGTGGTCAAATAGGAAATGGCAAGAGTGAATATCAACATTTTAGGAATCAGCAACTAAAATGGACTGGAATGGGTGAATTTAACTCAGATGACCATTATATCTACTACTGTGGGCAAGAAACCCTTAGAAGAAATGGAGTAGCCATCATAGTCAGCAAGAGTCCAAAATGCAATGCTATGCTATGCTAAGTCACTTCAGTCGTGTCCAACTCTGTGCGACCCCATAGATGGCAGCCTACCAGGCTTCCCCGTCCCTGGGATTCTCAAGGCAAGAACACTGGAGTGGGTTGCCATTTCCTGCTCCAATGCATGAAAGTGAAAAGTGAAAGTGAAGTCGCTCAGTCGTGTCTGACCTTCAGCGACCCCATGGACTGCCGCCTACCTGGGTCCTCTGTCCATGGGATTTTCCAGGCAAGAGTACTGGAGTGGGGTGCCATTGCCTTCTCCCCCAAAATGCAATACTTGGATGCAATCTCAAAAATGACAGAATGATCTCTGCTCATTTCCAAGGCAAACCATTCAATATCACAGTAATCCAAGTCTATGCCCCCAACCAGTAATGCTGAAGAAGCTGAAGTTGAACGGTTCTATGAAGACCTACAAGACCTTTTAGAACTAAAACTGCCGCCTACCTGGGTCCTCTGTCCATGGGATTTTCCAGGCAAGAGTACTGGAGTGGGGTGCCATTGCCTTCTCCCCACATTAACATTTACATTTGTAAAACTATAGCAATCCTTTTCACATGAAGACCATCCCAATATGAGCTCTTTCGAAGAAGTTGTAAATACACAATTTTGGCTTGAGAACTTAAAGTTCACTTTTTATCACGTCCCCTGTACAATGAAACTCTCTTATTGTGAGAAACCACACAAGGGCCGGTTGTTGGAGTGCTCCAGGGAAGTCACAAGTCTGCGCAGGATGTTTGTTATCAATCTCCTGATGTATAAATAATCTGCTATAGCTTTCTTTGGGTTATGAATTTAACTCTGTTGGGTAGCTTCAGCTTTACAGCTTAATGCATTCTTCTTTGTTGTATGTCACACTCTCATTCTATCATTGGGGAATACTGGGTATAGTGAGGAAAAGTGGCTATTTACTTGCTTCTAGAGGGACAGAATAATTATCTGTTTTAACTGATTATTTACATGTTATATTACATAATAAAAAACCTCTGCCAGATGTTGCCCCAGGTGGACAAGGTTCAGAAAGACAAAGTACCAAGTCAAAAACAAGGTACTTTTCAGGACTCCGGCTAGGCGACCTTAAGGAGACAGACGTGTTACAGGTGCTGCTCAACTGAAACATAGTTGTTTCTTCCTTACCCCTAGATAAGAAGTATCCTTTCATAAAAAACAACAAGAGATTCCAGATTCTTGTGCTACTGCTGCTGCTGCTAAGTCGCTTCAGTCGTGCCCGACTCTGTGCGACCCCATAGACGGCAACCCATCAGGCTCCACTGTCCCTGGGATTCTCCAGGCAAGAACACTGGAGTCGGTTGCCATTTCCTTCTCCAATACATGAAAGTGAAAAGTGAAAGTGAAGTCGCTCAGTCGTGTCCAACTCTTAGCGACCCCATAGACAGCAGCCCACCAGGCTCCTCCGTCCATGGGATTTTCCAGGCAAGAGTACTGGAGCGGGGTGCCATTGCCTTCTCCGAGATTCTTGTGCATGTCCTCCTAACTCTTTTCAAAAGCTAGCACAGAATTTATGATGAGGTTGGCTGGAATTTTCCCTGCCCTAAGTCTCTATGATGTGGGGCAGAGGTTGTTACTTTGAGATTGGAATGAAAACTGACCTTTTCCAGGCCTGTGGCCACTGCTGAGTTTTCCAAATTTGCTGGCAGATTGAGTGCAGCACTTTCACAGCATCATCTTTTAGGATTTGAAGTAGCTCAACTGGAATTCCATCACCTCCACTAGCTTTGTTCGTAGTGATGCTTTCTAAGGCCCACTTGACTTCACATTCCAAGATGTCTGGCTCTAGATTAGTGATCACATCATCATGATTATCTGGGTCGTGAAGATCTTTTTTGTACAGTTCTTCCGTGTATTCTTGCCACCTCTTCTTAATATCTTCTGCTTCTGTTAGGTCCATACCATTTCTGTCCTTTATTGAGCCTGTCTTTGCATGAAATGTTCTCTTGGTATCTCTAATTTTCTTGAAGATCTCTAGTCTTTCCCATTCTGTCACTTTCCTCTATTTCTTTGCATGATCGCTAAGGAAGGCTTTCTTATCTCTCCTTGCTATTCTGTGGAATTCTGCATTCAGATGCTTATATCTTTCCTTTTCTCCTTTGCTTTTTGCTTCTCTTCTTTTCACAGCTATTTTAAGGCCTCCCCAGACAGCCATTTTGCTTTTTTGCATTTCTTTTCCATGGGGATGGTCTTGATCCCTGTCTCCCGTACAATGTTACGAACCTCATTCCATAGTTCATCAGGCACTCTATCTACCAGATCTAGTCCCTTAAATCTGTTCCTCACTTCCACTGTATAATCATAATTTTGAGGGCAAACTTTTAAGTTAGATCTTGACGAGTAAGTGGTGTTTGGTAGTCCAGAGAGATGAGACATCCATATATTAAGAAGTGTTATATGTTTCTGTTGATAATCTTATATATTAATTCACAATGGATGTGTCCTATTGTTTTTCTCTTAGTAAGGATGTTATAAAGTGGAATGTATAGGTAAATAAAACACCATTGTGATGACAACTTTGATTTCAGAATGCTACATGTAACTTAAATATAGTTTGTTCTCTAACCTAGAAGATATTACGATATTTTGGTGGGGCAGGGAAGAGAAAAGCTTCAGAATGAGATCATTTCTCTAAAGATAAGTTTCATTTCACTTCCTATTTCTCTAAGTTTCTCCCTTTTTCTAATATGGTTTTGAAATAGCCTATTCTATGGAGGATTCTGGTGGGCTACAGTCCCTGGGGCCGCAAAGAGTCGGACATGATCGAGCGACTTCACTTTCACTTTCTTTTCAAATAATCAGAATATAGTAATTCCTTGACAGTGTGTAATCAAAGCATTCTTACTAGCTAGGATTTTGTGAATTTTAAGATAAGGATATAATTGATACAAAGCATTTGATATGTAAAAGTATTTCTCCACATGAGGATATAGGTCTCATTATGGTCTCTGTCTAGGACCCACCTACTTCTTTCCTTCCCCCAGTTCTTTCAGTGTGGTTATATCATAATTGGGATTCAGTAAATATTCTGTGTTCATATTATTATGGCACACAGATAACTGTTTATTGCTAAACCACATAGGAAACCAGAGTTATATTTCCTTGAACAATTTTTTGTTTTCCTAGAGTTAATAGTTCTGTAATTTTGAAAATTTTTTATTAGTTCTTTATGAATCTGTGGGAGCAGCTCAGTACTGTTTTCCAACTTTCCAGCTTCAAATTATCAGATAACATATAGGTTTGTTCCCCCCATTCCACCCCACCCCCAGAGTCCTCCATCTTGCTGGGACGATCTTGCTAGGTCTGAATTGAATGCTCACTAAGCCTGGTATTCAACTTCTGTCCTGGGGCCTTTCCTTCACCTCTTCAGTTAATTTTACTATCTCCTCAGTCTCCCATCTTCCTCTTTCTTGGTTTATTTCCTCCCTTGTTTGTAAGGTTCATACATCAGTGGCTTTTTCAGGAGAAATGAAAGGAAGGGAATGGTAAACCACTTGATTATTCTTGCCTTGAGAACCCCATGAACAGTATGAAAAGGCAAAATGATAGGATACTGAAAGAGGAACTCCCCAGGTCGGTAGGTGCCCAGTATGCTACTGGAGGTCAGTGGAGAAATAACTCCAGAAAGAATGAAGGGATGGAGCCAGAGCAAAAACAATACCCAGTCGTGGATGTGACTGGTGACAGACGCAAGATCCGATGCTGTTAAGAGCAATACTGCATAGGAACCAGGAATTTTAGGTCCATGAATCAAGGCAAATTAGAAGTGGTCAAACAAGAGATGGCAAGAGTGAATGTCGACATTCTAGGAATCAGCCAGCTAAAATGGACTGAAAAGGGTGAATTTAACTCAGATGACCATTATATCTACTACTGTGGGCAAGAATCCCTTAAAAGAAATGGAGTAGCCATCATGGTCAACAAAAGAGTCCGAAATGCAGTACTTGGATGCAATCTTAAAAACTACAGAATGATCTCTGTTCATTTCCAAGGCAAACCATTCAATATCACAGTAATCCAAGTCTGTGCCCCAGCCAGTAATGCTGAAGAAACTGAAGTTGAACGGTCTATGAAGACCTACAAGATCTTCTAGAACTAACACCCCAAAAAAATGTCCTTTTTGTTATAGGGGACTGGAATGCAAAAGTAGGAAGTTAAGAAACACCTGGAGTAACAGGCAAATTTGGCCTTGGAATATGGAATGAAGCAGGACAAAGGCTAAGAGTTTTGCCAAGAGAACACACTGGTCATAGCAAATACCCTCTTCCAACAATACAAGACTCGACTCTACACATGGACATCACCAGATGGTCAACACCAAAATCAGATTGATTATATTCTTTGCAGCCAAAGGTTTAGAAGCTCTATACAGTCAGCAAAAACAAGACCAGGAACAGACTGTGGCTCAGATCATGAACTCCTTATCGCCAAATTCAGATTTAAATTGAAGAAAGTAGGGAAAACCACTAGACCATTCAGGTATGACCTAAATCAAGTCCCTTACGATTATACCTGTCTCTTATACACATCTTACTGGACTGGAAGAAGCACAAGTTGGAATCAAGATTGCCGGAAGAAATATCAATCACCTCAGATATGCAGATGACACCACCCTTATGTCAGAAAGTGAAGAACTAAAAAGCCTCTTGATGAAAGTGAAAGGAGAGCGAAAAAGTTGGCTTAAAAGCTCAACATTCAGAAAACGAAGATCATGGCATCTTGTCCCATCACTTCATGGCAAATAGATTTGGGAACAGTGGAAACAGTGCCAGACTTTATTTTTGGGGGCTCCAAAATCACTGCAGATGGTGACTGCAGCCATGAAATTTAAAGATGCTTACTCCTTGGAAGAAAAGTTATGACCAATCTAGATAGCATATTCAAAAGCAGAGACATTATTTTGCCAACAAAGATTTGTCTAGTAAAGGCTATGGTTTTTCCAGTAGTCATGTATGGATGTGAGAGGTGGATTATGAAGAAAGCTGAGCACCGAAGAATTGATGCTTTTGAACTGTGGTGTTGGAGAAGACTCTTGAGAGTCCCTTGGACTGCAAGGAGATCCAACCAATCCATTCTAAAGGAGATCAGTCCTGGGTGTTCTTTGGAAGGAATGATGCTAAAGCTGAAACTCCAGTACTTTGGCCACCTCATGCAAAGAGTTGACTCATTTGAAAAGACTCTGATGCTGGGAGGGACTGGGGGCAGGAAGAGACGGGGACGACCGAGGATGAGATGGCTGGATGGCATCACTGACTGAATGGACATGAGTTTGAGTGAACTCCGGGAGTTGGTGATGGACAGGGAGGCCTGGCGTGCTGCGATTCATGGGGTCGCAAAGAGTTGGACACAACTGAGCGACTGAACGAAGGTTTTAGTCTTTGTGTATCTGTCCAGTTGATTGTTTCGCTGGATATAAAATTATATGTTGTAAATTAATTTCCCTCAGAAATTAGAAGGTGTTCTTCCATAATCTTCTCATATGGCATTTGGTAGATTTTAAAGAGTCTAGTTATAAATATTTTTAGGCTTTGTGAGACATGGTGATCCTTGTTCTGATGTAAAGACCATCCTTAGTTCATGGGCCTTACAAAAACAGGTCCCATGCCATAGTTTGTCAACACCTGTCTATTATGTTTTGCTGTCTTTGTAGATGGAGGATCAAAGATCTGTGGCATGTTGGATGCTTAAACTTGAGCCATTTCTATTTGGGAGTGAGGCGCTAAGACACTAATCATAGGCTTTGTGAATTGGCTTTCATCGTAGCAAGATTGGAAACAAGCTGGCTTTTTTCTTTGGGGGATCCCAAGGATTGTTTGCTGAGATTTTTTCTTTAGGGCTGTTCAGAAGCTTCCAGTGTCCTACACAGAGGGAGAGTCTCCTGTCTTCTTGCCTTCTGCTGTGCTAGTGGCACTGAATCGCAGAATCCCCAGCTGTTCAGTTCATAAGAAACAAACCTGGTTCCCTGAAAGGGGGAGTGGGTACGGAACTCTGGAGAGGGGACTCAGTCCCGTGTGGGTGAGAAGCAGGAATGAGCAGCCGAGGCTCTCGCTTGTTTCTGTAGCTCTTCCCCTCCAGCTTTCGTCCCCAGGCCTCACAGCAGACTTTGCCGTGGCACTTGCCTCCGGTTCTCCATGGAGGATCAGCCATTCTCAGTGGAATCCTTCTGGGTGGTACAGTGGTCTCCTCCCATGTCATTTACCAGTCCTCTATTCCCCACCTTAAAATGTGCCACCTGGCATCTACTGTTGTCTCCTTTCTGATCATTTTTCTCCACGTGAATTTATAGCCTTTTCATTCCCCTCCCGCCATTTTATTAGGGTTTGAGAAAAAAAAGAAACATGTGTTTAGTCCACAGTGTTTATCTGCGGTAAGTTTATTTCAGTACAGAAAATAGTATTTCTGAAGGTTTATATAGTTTTGGAATAAAAGCCCATATTTTATTTCTTTTTTCTTTTTTTTTTTACTTTATTTTGCTTTACAATACTGTATTGGTTTTGCCATACATTGACATGAATCAGCCACGGGTGTACATGAGTTCCCAATCCTGAACCCCCCTCCCACCTGCGAGCCCACACCATCCCTCTGGATCATCCCCGCGCACCACCCCCAAGCATCCCTATCCTGCATCGAACATAGACTGGCGATTCATTTCTTACCTGATAGTATACATGTTTCAATGCCATTCTCCCAAATCATCCCACACTCTCCCTCTCCCACAGAGTCCTAAAGTCCGTTCTAAACATCTGTGTCTCTTTTGCTGTCTCACATACAGGGTTATCATTACCATCTTTCTAAATTCCATATATATGTGTTAGTATACTGTATTGGTGTTTTTCTTTCTGGCTCATGTCACTCTGTATAATAGGCTCCAGTTTCATCCACCTCATTAGAACTGATTCAAATGTATTCTTTTTAATGGCTGAGTAATACTCCATTGTGCGTATGTACCACAGCTTTCTTATCCATTCATCTGCTGATGGACATCTAGGTTGTTTCCATGTTCTGGCTATTATAAACAGTGCTGCGATAAACATTGGGGTACATGTGTCTCTTTCAATTCTGGTTTCCTCAGTGTGTATGCCCAGCAGTGGGATTGCTGGGTCATAAGGCAGTTCTATTTGCAGTTTTTTAAGGAATCTCCACACTGTTCTCCATAGTGGCTGTACTAGTTTGCATTCCCACCAACAGTGTAAAAGAGGGTTCCCTTTTCTCCACACCCTCTCCAGCATTTATTGCTTGTAGACTTTTGGATCACAGCCATTCTGACTGGTGTGAAATGGTACCTCACTGTGGTTTTGATTTGCATTTCTCTGATAATGAGTGATGTTGAGCATCTTTTCATGTGTTTGTTAGCCATCCGTATGTCTTCTTCGGAGAAATGTCTGTTTAGTTCTTTGGCCCATTTTTTTACTTTCTAACACCATACACAAAAATAAACTCAAAATGGATTAAAGATCTAAACGTAAGACCAGAAACGATAAAACTCCTAGAGGAGAACATAGGCAAAACACTCTCCGACATAAATCACAGCAGGATCCTCTATGATCCACCTCCCAGAATACTGGAAACAAAAGCAAAAATAAACAAATGGGATCTAATTAAAATTAAAAGCTTCTGCACAACAAAGGAAACTATAAGCAAGGTGAAAAGACAGCCTTCTGAATGGGAGAAAATAATAGCAAATGAAGCAACTGACAAACAGCTAATCTCAAAAATATACAAGCAACTTATGCAGCTCAAGTCCAGAAAAATAAATGACCCAATCAAAAGCCCATATTTTAAATTCTGTTCCCATTTCTACTTCAGGCATTTGAGAACACTTTTTGATTTTGATTAAACCATTTGAATCTGTTGAATTTGCTGTTGTATGTGCTTCTGGCTTTGGGGTAAAACTTGTTTCATTTAACATGGTATTGAACTGAAGATTATTACAAAAAGGAAAGAATCCAGTAAATGTTTTAAATTAAACAGATTTAAACCTTAGCCCTATATTTCCATTGGAAAAAAATTTAAAGAGAATTTAGAGAGAAAGTATCTTCTCATGAGTGGCAGAAGTATTCGATTGGCCTCATGGCTCTCTCTTACTGCTGGAAATTGTTAGTCTAATATGAGGAAAGACTGAAGAACTAAGTGATAAACAGAGACTCCCCCCCCACCAAAAAAAAAAGGGAGAGGCTTACTTCACTCTGAATGACACTCTCTAGGTCCATCCTAAAAGGTTTAAAGTTTGAAAAAAAAAAAATATATATATATATATATATATATATTTTTTTTTTTTTTAAAGGGAAGAGGCCTAATATTTGGTTAACTCAAAATGAAATTCCCCTTAAAAAGGCAAAAGAGAATAAAGTTAACAGCTAAAAACCAAAGTGGATTTTTTGACCCAAAGAGGTTTTTAATTCATTCCTTAAGTAAAGCATCATATATGTGAATTAAACATAATACATATCCTATTAACCAAGTTATCTTATGTATAATTAGTGCTAGTAATTATTTTTTCCTTTCCTCTACTTCTTCAAATTTTGTACCTCCCTTCTGAAATATAAGATTAAAATATAATTGAAAAATTATAAAACACTGAGTAAACTCATGATCAATTGATATATTTTTCTGCCTTAATGGCACACATACCTGAGTGTTTCTGTGAAAAATGCTTATTTTAAATAACCACCTTCAGATGGTAAAATGTTGGTCTAATCTAATTA
This sequence comes from Cephalophus harveyi, assembly GCA_006410635.1. Classification (NCBI taxonomy): domain Eukaryota; kingdom Metazoa; phylum Chordata; class Mammalia; order Artiodactyla; family Bovidae; genus Cephalophus; species Cephalophus harveyi. The sequence continues at coordinate 575,993 of SJYT01081933.1, forward strand.
CGGGCTTCCCTGGTGGCTTAGTGGTAAAGAATCTGCCTGCCAGTGTAGGAGATGTGGGTTCAGTCCCTGGGTTGAGAAGATCCCCTGGAGAAGGAAATGGCAACCCACTTTAGTATTCTTGCCTAGGGAAACCCATGGACAGGCTATAGTCCATGGGGTCGCAAAAGAGTCAGACATGACTGAGTGACTAAACAACAGTTTAATTACATAATTACACAGATGCTATTAAAAGTCAAAATTAATTGGTTTGATTTTTCAACCACAGCTGCCCCTTGGCCAACACAGGTTTGGATAGTGCGAGTCCACTTACATGCAGATTTTTTTCAGTAAAATACTACAGTACTACACAATCTGCAGCTGACTGAATCTACGGATGCAGAACCATGGACACAGAGGACACACTGCTTTGATCAATTGTCACAGCCTTTGGATGAATATTAAATTACATAGTATTAGCATAAACATTTTTTAAGTACTCTACTTACACATTCACCTGTTAATGTAACAAATTAGGCACAGCTGATGGATTTTGATAATAGCAGCTGTCAACCTCTGTTAAAATCAATCAGTGGCAAGATTGTATATATTAAATCCTGTATCATGTCATGAAAATTTATTTACAGTTTAACCACTAATAAGCATAGCTGTCAGCTTTGGTGTTGATATTTTCATGATGTGTTTTGGCCCCAGGTATTTTTTAGTTGTATGCTATTTTTTTTAAATTTAAAACTTAGTGGTCTCTTTGAGACAAACTATATAATATGGCATTCTTTAAATAAAAAATTTTTACTGTTCCCTAATGTTGAGTATTACCTTGAAAATATCCTTTTTTTAGTTCTCTTTATTTTTTGAGTTAATAAAGCTAAATTTTTTAATATCAGAATTTACATTTCCAAGTGAGTATTCTGAGCATTTATTCCATTGATGAAACCATTGTGGGAGCCATCTGTAACCTCTGTTTTGATACTGATTTGAAAGTCTCTTTTTAACCACTCATTAATATAATTTTATTACTTCCAGTTCCTTCTTAATGAATACTGAAAATGTGATCACTAAGCTTCTTTCACCAAACTTGGCCTTTCAGGAAGTTGAATACCAACAGGAATTTCTTCCTCCTCCCTTTTGGCTAAGTCTTTCCTCCTGTCCCCTCTCTGACTCTAGATAGAATATGAACAATTTACTTAATCTCAGTTTGCTCTTTAATAAATCAAAATTAAGATTTCTAGGTCTCCTTATAATGAACATGTATGATTTGATCTAGAGGTATTTTAATGTAGTGTCTTTAAAATTATCTAACTAAATATATTACTTCCAAACGTAATATTTCCAAGAGGTCACTTAACAGTAATGATTATTATAATAACTAGTGAACACTTTGAAATTCTCTGTTTTGATCTTGTTGTATCTACACAGACATTTACTACATATGATTTGAAGAAAAAATGCTTAATAAGAAGTTGATAAACTGTGGCCTGTTAGAGAGCCAGATCTGGAGATAACAGACACATTCCATGTGCATTCAGGGCATCCAGCAAATCTCAGTTATGAAGAAGATTCTATCGGGGCTGTGGCATCCTGTCTTCAGTTTTCAGAATTAGAAGTAGATTGCACTTCATGCTTAGAGAAATTAGTGACTTCTGCCACATGTTTGAAAGATCAATTGCATTTTTATTATACTCTATATTCTCTATTGACAGTTGATGTTCTGTGCCTACCAGTAACATCTGTTGAATGCTTACATCTACCCACTCCAGTATTCTTGCATGGAGAATCACATGGACAGAGGAGCCTGGCGGGCTGTTGTCTATGGGGTCTCAAAGAGTCTGACACAACTGAGCAACTAACATTTTGACTTTTCACTCACTTTCACTTACTTGTATGCTAGGCGCACTGCTAACACTTGACGTGAATCAGATCTTTTACTCTTCATAACAACCCTCATGAAATAGGTTCACTTATTATCCCCATTTTTGTGTTGTGGAAGCTGACGCACAGAGAGATTAAGTAATATTTACTTCGTGAAGGAGCTGAGCATAAACCCAGAGAACCCAGGCTTTAGAGCTTGTGTTCTTAACCACTAAGCTACACTGCCTTGTGGAAACCTATATGCTTAGGTTTTACAATTGAATATTTAGCTTATTTTCTTTGGTGGTTCGAATGGAGGAGGAAAAGGAGGTAGGGGACTGGAACCATAGGCTCTGTAGGCTGAATTAGAATTTATTATGCCTTTCAGTGGATGTTTGCGGCCAGAAAAGTATTGAGACCTTCTGCCTTAAGTAAGTGCATGCTTAGTCCCTCAGTCATGTCCGACTCTTTGGGACTCCATGGACTGTGGCCCACCAGGCTCCTCTGTCCATGGAATTTTCCAGGCAAGAATACTGGAGTGGGTTGCCATTTCCTACTCTTACTCTGCCTTAAGGAAGTGTTTAGCTTAATTTCTGTCTGGTTCATTAGAGTTCTGACTTAATGACATTTTAATCTTATATCTTCATGGTCTGTATTTCATGAAACATTTTTTGATAAATTCTTTTGTTTCTGCAGAAACTCAAACAGAAGAATCAACAGCTGAAGCAAATTATGGATCAATTACGAAGTCTCATCTGGGATATAAATGCCATGTTAGCAATGAGGAACTAAACTGATATTTAAATTTCCGGCTTTACACATGTTACACCGTTTTTTTTTTCCCTCAAGTATTTTTTCCCTTTGAAGAAGATTATTTATCAGCTTTCAGTCTAGTCACTAGAATTAAAGTTTCTGTTTTTTACACTGTGGTTTTACAGTAAAGTATTCACTGGTGGTTTTTTAAAAAGCTATTGATTCTGTGAAAGACTATTGTAATACATTTTGATGAGATTTGTTTTTGGTTACTCTTCATGAATTGAATAATTGGTTTTTAAAAGCAAAAATAACTTTTGTAAATAAATTTCTAAATTTAATCACTGATTGTTTTGTTCATTTCATTACCCGTTTAGGAGAATAAGGTTTAAACATTCTTGCAGATGAAAATATCAAGTTCAGTCCATCTGTGGTACAAATTAAACATTAAAGTTACCATTTGAGCTCAGTTTAAAAATTTTAGTTTGAGTCCCAGTAAAGTCCCTTGGACTGGCAAGGAGATCCAACCAGTCAATCCTAAAGTAAATCAGTTCTGAATATTCATTGGAAGGACTGACGTTGAAGCTGAAACTCCAATACTTTGGCCACCTGATGCGTAGAGCCGACGCATTTGAAAAGACCCTGATGCTGGGAAAGATTGAAGGCAGGAAGAGAAGGGGATGACAGAGGATGAGATGGTTGGGTGGCATCACTGACGCAATAGACATGAGTTGGAGTAAACTCTGGGAGTTGGTGATGGACAGGGAAGCCTGGCGTGCTGCAGTCCATGGGGTCGCAAAGAGTCAGACACGACTGAGTGACTGAACTGAACTGAAAGAATGAAAGAACAGTTAGCTTATCTATTGCTGTAAGTAGATGAAAATTAAGATTTCTTTTATCGTGGTTCTTACTTGGCATGTTCTGTCTCTAAAAGAGAAAATTTTGTTAAAATGCCAACTGTGTGTTTATTTGCTACCTGCTTTAGGCCACGAAGCAATCCCCTATCTGATTTTTCAAGTATATCCTAAAGTAACCTTAAGCACATTTTGGAAACAGTGAATTCTTAAGAGTTTAAATGACAAATTCTTTTGTAGCTTGGTAGTTGGTCTACAGTAATGTCCTTTATAGGTCTGCCTACAAGCAGCTGGACTCTCAGATTATAAATAGTGCATCCTCAAGGGAGTCAGATTTTCCTCAGGAAGGACTTTTTCCAGCCTGATCCAGTAGCTCCTACCCCCTGGCCTTGGTTCTGACTCAATAAATACTGCTATTTGACTTGGTAATATATGGAATCTCTAGAGGGTACCAATTCCTCTGGGGAGGGACCTGGGTGGTTGAGGATGAGGGTAAAGAAGACGCTTACTTTTTAGTGTATGTACCTGTGGCATTTTTCAGCATTTGCAAATACTGCCTATTCATGTTAAGTTATGCAAATGCCCACCTTTAACAAGTGGCAGCAGAAGCACAAGACAAGCCAAAGCATGGAGACATCTTTAGACTCAACTGTACATTTGTCAGAACAAGTTCACCTGAGCAAGCACAGTGTTAGTCAACAGGGGAGCTGACTCTGCCCACAGTGGAAAGCGCAACAGTTAGGCAAAGCAGAAGGTGAAACTATAGGTGTCAGTCATGTCTGACTCTCTGCAGCCCCGTAGACTGTAGCCCACCAGGCTCCTCTGTCCATGGAATTTTCCAGGCAAGAATGCGGGAGGTGGTTGCCATTTTCTCCCCTGGGGGATCTTTCTGACCCAGGGATCGAACCTGTGTCTCTTACAATGGCAGGTGGATTCTTTACCACTAGTGCCAGCTGGGAAGCCCAAAGGTATACGAGGTTATGACAAGAAGACAGTTATTCAATCTGCCCCGGTAGTCTGCAGTATCTAAGGGTTTTACAGTTTATTTAGCCTATCATCAGGTGGACATGTAAGGGTTTTTCTTACAGGTTTTCACTGTATGTTCTTTGCATAGTAGATTGCAGATTACTACTGGGAATTTAGTGTTTTGATACTGACAACTTGTAAAACAGTTATAAAAAATGTTTTAACCAAGTGGAGTTTTCTAGTTTTTTTTTTTTGGATTTTGTTTTTTTTAAATCATACTCAACTCTTTAGATCATTCAAGGTGTCACAAACTTAGCTCTTGAAGGGAATGTGGAAATTGCATCTTTGGGGGCTTGATTCTATAGCTAGCCTCTCTGTGGAGCAAGAATCAGTGCAGCTACTCAGCTACAGAGCAGGACCCCCAAATTCTGAGAACCTTTAATTCTCTGCTCTCAAAGTCCTAGAAACTAGTCACTCACTAGTCTGCTTGAGACTGGTTATGTGTTGTGCCAAGTTGCTTCAGTTATGTCCAATTCTGTGACCCCATGGACTATAGCCCACCAGGCTCCTCTGTCCATGGGATTCTCCAAGCAAGCATGCTGCAGTGGGTTGCCATGCCCTTCTGAGCCAGGAATAAAACCCATGTCTCTTATGTCTCCTGCATTGGCAGGCAGGTTCTTTACCACTAGTGCCACCTGGGAAGCCCTGCTTATGTGTTGAGGGTTGTTAAAAACACAGACTCCCCTAACAAAGTTTCAGCCTTTGCTTGAAGGAGAGCATGCCAGGGGACTGGGAGCCAGAAAGGCAGTTCAGTCATGATGTGTGGCCTTGCGCAAGTAAATCTGTTTTCTTGTCTGTACAGTGATAAGTGGGATTAATTGATCTTATATTCCGTGTTAGAATTTTAGTTGCAAATGTTCGAAACCCAATTCAAAATGGCTTAAGCCAAAAAGGGAACTTACTAGTTCATGTAGCAAGAAATGATGCTTGAGAAGTGTTCATAGCAGCATAGAAAAGCTGCAGAAACCAAGGCTTCAAGATAGAACCAAGAATCAATGCCTAGGATTCTCTTTGCTTACCCCTAATTTCCTCTCTCTGTCTCTCTGCTTCATCCTCTCCTGTTGTAGACAGGCTTTCTCCATATGTTGGGGAAGACGACCTCCCACTGGCTTATTACATCTTTTCCATGCCCTGACCCCAGAGGCTGGGCCCCTTTTCCCACTCTATGTTAAGAACTACAGTGGACCTTGATGAGCACAGCTTGGGTCACGTAGCCAACCTTTGGACCAACTGTTAACGTACATGGGCACTATGATTCGATCCCCCAGGTTATAAGCCCATCTCTCTGGCTAGGAATTGGGTGTGAAAATCATGGAAAAGTTACTGAGCAAGGAACACATACTAGGGGGAAAAGAACCAATCAGAAAAATTTGTAAGAAAAACCTAACAACAATGGCAACCGCAGGTTCTAATACTATCTCAGACAACATTCAGCTCTCAAAAATCTGACAAAAGTTTAGAGAAAACTAAATGCATTGCTGACTATCATGAAAAAATTGTCCTTTTTTCCCCTTGATTTGTAGTCTTCTGTGCTGACATTTTTCTTTGTAGTCTTTTGTTTTGTTTTGCAAGTTTTTCAATAAATTGCAATGTGATGTTATCAGGTCTTGGTTAGCCTTGCATGGGTTAAAACAGAAATAGAAAAGAGCTAAGAAAAAAATAAAATGAAAGCTCCAGCATCCTGGTAATGAAATTATCTTTAAAATGATTTGGAAACCGAAGGCCCTCATCACTCAGGCATTAGATCCTCTGGCACCATTACAAGCCAAAATGTGTTAACTTGACATTTTGATGTAGTTCCAGTTTGAGTAATTCATTTTCTTTTCCTTGAATTCCCAAGGAAGTTTAAGCTAGATAGAGGAGTTTTTCAGCCTTAAACTAAAATGTGTACTTTGTCCTAAAGCTCAAAGACTGTTATCCTGAGTATTCTTAAATTTGTGCAACATAACTGGATGCCTTAAAATTTTTCCTATTCCTTTAACACATTTGTGGTCCAAGGACTGTTTTTTTTTTTTTTTTTTTTTTTTAGGACTAAATTGAAAGGTATTCCAGATGTATATATATTTTTAACATGGAAGCAGTCTTGAATTTTTTCATATCTTTTTTTAAAACTTGAAGTAGAGTTAATATATTTAAGTTGATATCTTTATCTTTTTACATAGGGTTGAATTGTACACTAATGCATTTATATCACTAAATGTATGAATGTACTGATGATTCATTCATGCATGCATTTTGGGGGGAAAATTCTTACTGTTGTCAATATGTAATTTGCATTCCCCAAACAGTTCAAAACTTAAAGGGAAAAAGTAAACATATTTTCTCTGTACTTTGAGGTCTTACTCTTCTATGACACAGGATCACAAGATCACCAAGTGGCATGAGCCTAAGGTTGTCCAGAACTACCTTGTTTTAACTTAGGCCGTTTTGAAGCAGTACCTCGTCAAGCTCAGCGAACACAGGAGTCAAGTGGGTGCACTTAAAAATGCTGATTTTGGACTTAGTGCAGGTTTACTGAATCAGAATCTCTAAGGTAGGGTCTAAATATATGCATATTTAATGACAAGATATCCAAGTGCACTGGAAAAACATTTTTTGCTATGCAGTTTAGTGATAGTCACGAGTATTTTAACATAAAAAATTCTTAAAAATATCAGTATTGATATAAAATGTTTCATGCCATGTTTAGAGTTCTAGCCTTTTAAGTATTTAAAAATAATGCTCTACATGAGTAGTTCTCAACTTTGGCTTGAACATTAGAATCAACTGGAAAAATGTTAAAACTCCTGTGCAAAAGCCATGTCCCAGGCCAATTCAATCAGGATGGCTTGAGTGGGATCCAGGCAGCCATGTATTTTAAAGCTCCGGAGTGATTCCAACCTTCAGCCAAGGTAAGAGGCATTGCTGTATGTAGATTTATGAGCATGGAAATAATCTAGGAGGATTGATTTTTCCAGTAACAGTTAAATATTTGGAGCAAAGAACTTAAAGAGGATAAAACCCTAAAACTCACCTATATACCAAGGTATTTTTTTAACGTATTTTTTATAGAAGCATAATCGCATTACAGAATTGTGTTGTTTTCTGTCAAACCTCAACATGAATCAGCCACAGGTATATATATATATCCTCTCCCTTTTGAACTCTCCCATCTCCCTCCCCATCCCACTCCTCTAGGTTGATACACAGCCCCTGTTTGAGTTTCCTTGGCTGTATAGCAAATTACCCTTGGCTATCTATTTTAAACATGGTAATGTAAGTTTCCATGTTACTCTTTCTATACATCTCACCCTCTCCCCAAGTACACAAGTCTATTCGCTACGTCTGCTTCTCCATTGCTGCCCTGTAGGTAAATTATTCAGTACCATTTTTCTAGATTATGTATGCATTAGAATATGATGTTTATCTTTCTCTTTTTGACTAACTTCACTTTGTATAATAAGTTCTAGGTTGGAAACCAAGGTATTTTTGACTGTACACTCTCATGTGTCAGGGGCAAAGAGCCCTCACTCTTCTCAGTCACAGTCAAATTGACTAGGGAAAGACTGAAGAGAGAATGCCATCTAGCCAACAACTTTTAGAGGCAAAGGAAAAGCAGGCTGATCTTCTATCCTTCAGGTCATAATCATTTCAAGACATTAGAGAGGCTGAGTGAAAACAAAAGAAGAGGACACTTCTTGTTCCTCGTTTCATGCTGAACATGGTCATGTCTTAAGACTGATAAAATAACTAACCTGGATTTATAATTTATTCATTTAACAGCCATTTGTAGATCACCTACAGACTCTGAGCCCCAGGTTAGGAGGTGGATATACCAAGAGAGAAAGGACCCTTTGCTCAAAGGTTACAGAATACAAGCTAGAAGAGAGCTATCCATATACACAAACTCCAGGCTTCTCAGATGATTTCTTCTTTACAAATTAGAGGCTCAGCAACCAACCCAAAGAATCAATGGCCAGGTTTTATAGTATAAGAGGTTAGATTTTCTTGGTGCCTATAGAGCAGATAACAGAGCTCAAGCTAGAGGTCTCCTTCCCAGGGGTTCCACAGGAAAAGAGTATCTCTGTGGTTAAAAAATTACTATCTATGCCCAGACTTGTAACAACCTAAAGATACAAGAAGGCAATGCCTTAAAAATGTTCCACTCTGAAAACAAGAATGTAGCTCAGCTTTAATTGCAATAAGGTGAGGGAAATAGTTTTCCAAACAGCTTTGGGAAGGGGAAGAAAAGTCATTTGTGAAAGCTTAGTACTTAAAATCTACAGATGGCATCACTAACAAATAAATCAATTAAAGAATGCAAGGTGTGAATGGAAACATAAATGTAAATTAACAGCATACAAACCTGAAGCTATGTATGAAGTAAGTATTTGAACCACTGGCACTAAAATTTTAAATTGAATTCTCTGATGAAATAGAAAACTGGTGTAATTGCCTGCACAAAGGGTGGTTTGAGAATTACAGTTGGTGGGGGAGAAAAAAATAAATGTGCTTCTATGTTTTGAATAGACAGTAAAAGCAAGATGGATGAAAGAAAAGGACCTGCCAAGGTACCAACAGTAGTCTAGGTGAGAAATAACTAAAGCATAAAACAGAGTTGTAGCGTGTTTATTACCTTGCTCATTTTGATGGATTCCTAAATGTTGCTTGCTCTTGTCAATCCACGCAAGGTTGGAGAAATACAGTCTGTTGGCCCTGTGAGGTCAGAGAGTTTGAGGCATTTCCTGGGCCTGTTAGCTTCTGTTTTGAGCATGTATTTTTTTCCCTGAACCTCTGAAGGATTTCCGCACAAGCACTGGGTTATTTACTTGTTTACAAGACACTGTATTTGTGGGGAAGAGGATAGGAGAAGATAGTGAAGAGTCTCATGCTTCTAGATCGTGAGAGTAATATCTCAGCTCTTAGAGAATTCTCACCCTAGGAGACTGAGTGCTGAATTGTTGGCAAGGGTGTGAGTCTTACAGACAAACTCCCTGTATTCCAGCTTTGCTGCTTACCTGCTGTTCCTTTGGGCTTCCCCGATGGCTCAGCACGTGAAGAATCTGCATGCTGTGCAGGACACTCAGGAGACACGGGTTCAATACCTGGGTTGGGAAGATCCTCTGGAGGAGGAAAATGGCAATCCACTCCAGTATTCTTCTCTGGAAAATTCCATGGACAAAGGAGCCTGGTGGGCTATAGTCCAAAGGGTCGCAAAAGAGTCAGATGCAACTTTGTGACTGATCATGCACAGCTGTCCTTTGGGCAAATTTTTCAGCTTGCTTATGACCTGGTTTTCCTCTCTGTACAAGGGACAAATAGTACGTTATATGGATTTTATTTTTTAACAGATGTGAAAACTGAAAAGTTTATATTTCAGTTCAGTTCAGTCGTTCAGTCATATCTAACTCTGCAAAACCATGGACCGCAGCATGCCAGGCTTCCCTGTTCATCACCAACTCCCAAAGCTTGCTCAAACTCATGTCCATCGAGTGAGTAATGCCATCCAACCATCTCATTTTCTGATGTCCCCTTCTCCTCTTGCATTTAATCTTTCCTATCATCAGGGTCTTTTCCAATGAGTCAGTTTTTCACATCCAGTGGCCAAAGTACTGGAGTTTCAGCTTCAGCATTAGTTCTTCCAATGAACACCCAGGACTGATCTCCTTCAGAATGGACTGGTTGGATCTCCTTGCAGTCCAAGGGACTCAAGAGTCTTCTCCAACACCACAGTTCAAAAGCATCAGCTCTTCAGTGCTCAGCTTTCTTTATGGTCCAACTCTCACATCCATACATGACTACTGGAAAAACCATAGCTTTGACCAGTTGAAACTTTGTCGGCAAAGTAATGTCTCTGCTTTTTAATATGCTGTCTAGATTGGTCATAGCTTTTCATATAAGGAGCAAGCATCTTTTAATTTCATGGCTGCAGTCACCATCTGCAGTGATTTTAGAGTCACTGTTTCCACTGTTTCCCCATCTATTTGCCATGATGTGATGGGACCAGATGCCATGATCTTCGTTTTTTAAAAACTGGAAAGTTTATATTTACAAAAGCTAAATACTTTAAATCTACCACTGCTTCCCTTAACAATCCACTTGGCCATTTACAAGGATAAAATGAAATAAGGGTGTAGTCTCGTGTCTCCACAGAGAAGGGAAAGGAATACCTAGATGTCAGATATCCTTATCTCTATGTGGAGCTCAGTTCAAAATAAAGGTTGCAATTCATCATCATTTATGTCCCCCTCTCTGCAGCCTCTCTTCCTCCAACTGCCTCCGACAAAGCAACACTCAAGTGTCCTCGCACTGAGGAAATGTCAAAGCTCAAGTAGATGCATTGCCGTTGTTATTTTCTCTGTCAGCAAATCCCTAACTTTTCCCCTGGCGCATGCTAAGTCACTTCAGTCACGTCTGACTCTGTGCAGCACTACAGACTATAGCCCACCAGGCTCCTCTGTCCATGGGGATTCTCCAGGCAAGAATACTGGAGTGGACTGAGGGGATCTTCCTGACCCAGGGATCGAACCCTTCCCTCTTAGGTCTCCTACATTGGCAGGCAGGTTCTTTACCACTAGCGCCACCTGGGAAGCCCAACTCTCCCCCTACCCTGAGCTTTTTCGATTCCATCTGTTTCTGTCTATCACTTCTGTCCTGTCAGTCTCCAATCCCTGGCTGTTTTATTCTAAACGCTAACCTTCCTGGGACCGACCAGGAAGGCTCTACTTCCAGCCTTTCTATGTCACATGCTGGCGAATCCAGCATTGGCTTATCCTCTTCCTCAACCTGGATACCCTCCGCACTCTTCTTCTGTCTGGTTAAATCCTTAATAATTCTTCAAGGCTCCTCTGAACCCACTGTCAGCCCTAACAGCGCTCACACTGATTCCCACCATCTCTGAACTCAGTGGACTTGTGGGTCAATCATGCCCGACCTTCTGCTCTTATGTTGCGGCTTCATGTGTGTGCTTTGTCTGCCTGGGGAGATGGAAAGCTCTCTGGGGTTTGGATTAATTTTCCCTCTTTCTCTATCCAACAGAGTACTATGACCATCACAGATATTCAATTAGTAGTGGTCAGACAGATATTCAATTAGTAGTGGTCAGATTTAGGGGGTTGATTCCTGGATTGGGAAGATCCTCTGGAGAAGAGAATGGCTACCCACTCCAGTATTCTTGCCTGGAAAATCTCATGGACAGAAGAGTCTGGTAAGCTATAGTCCATGGGGTCAGACACAACTGAGCGGCTAACACTTTCACTTTTGTTTGAATCAAAGTTCATTTTGGTTCATAAGTTTTTACTGATTAGGAAATGACCTTTCAACTTTGCATATTGCCTTAAAAAGTTATTTCTCTTTTTTCATTATACTTGATGCAAGAAACAATACTTTTACATGTGTTCCCCATCCTGAACCCCCTCCCTCCTCCCTCCCTGTACCATCCTTCTGGGCAAAACCAACACAATATTGTAAAGTAATTAACCTCCAATTAAAATAAATAAATTTATATCAAAAATAAATAAATAAATAAATTTTAAAAAATTACCTGGAGGTTAGTATTAGCTTATTGGTGTGTCACTTCACTGTTCTTGGAATATATGTGTATTTATAAGTATGTATCATATTTAATAGAGTTGAGACTTTTACAGGAAAAAAAAGAAACAATACTTTTGAGGTCAAAGTAATTCACATATTAATGAGTAAATTTATACATTAATGAATGCATTGATTGGCACCCACAAAATTAAAGATAAAACAAAAATCTTAGAATAAGTTTCCATACTACGACATCAAGAGAAGTTAAAACTCATTTATGGAAGGCACTCTGTGAACAGATAATATAGGTGTAATACTTTACATACATAGTATAGAGGGTAAAACTTTACATATATTAAGTCCCTAAGTCATTCAGTTCAGTTCAGTCACTCAGTTGTGTCTGACTCTTTGTGACCTCATGGACTGTAGCTGCCAGGCCTCCCTGTCCATCACCAACTCCTGGAGTTTACTCAAACTCATGTCCATCGAGTCAGTGATGCCATCCAACCATCTCATGCTCTGTCATCCCCTTCTCCTCCTGGTTTCAGTTTTTCCCAGCATCAAGGTCTTTTCCAGTGAGTCAGTTCTTCACATCAGGTGGCCAAAGTATTGGAGCTTCAGCTTCAGCATCAGTCCTTTCAATGAATATTCAGGACTGATTTCCTTTAGGAGTGACAGGTTGGATCTCCTTGCAGTCCAAGGGACTCTCAAGAGTCTTCTTCAACACCACAGTTCAAAGGCATCAATTATTCAGCCTCAGCTTTCTTTATAGTCCAATTCTCATATCCATACATGACCACTGGAAAAATCATAGCCTTGACTAGACAGACCTTTGTTGGCAAAGTAATGTCTTTGCTTTTTAATATGCTGTCTAGGTTGGTCATAGCTTTTCTTCCAATGAACAAGCATCTTTTAATTTCATGGCTGTAGTCACCATGTTCAGTGATTTTCACTGTTTCCCCTTCTATTTGCATGAAGTTATGGGACCAGATGCCATGATATTAGTTTTCTGAATGTTGAGTTTCAAGCCAACTTTTTCACTCTCCTCTTTCACTTTCATCAAGAGGCTTTTTAGCTTCTCTTCACTTTCTGCCATAAGGGTGGTGTCATCTGCATATCTGAGGTTACTGATATTTCTCCCAGAAATCTTGATTCCAGTTTGTGCTTCATCCAGCCCAGCATTTCGCTTGAGGTACTCTGCATATAAGCAGGGTGACAATATACAACCTTGACATACTCCTTTCCCGATTTGGAACCAGTCTGTTCTGTATCCAGTTCCAACTGCTGCTTCCTGACCTGCATACAGATTTCTCAGGAGGCAGGTCAGGTGGTCTGGTATTCCCAGCTCTCTAAGAATTTCTCACAGTTTGTTGTGATCCACACAGTCAAAGACTTTGGCATAGTCAAGGAAATGGCAACCTGCTCCAGTATTCTTGTCTCGAGAACCCAAGGACAGGGAAGCCTGGAGTACTCTAGTCCATACTCTAGTCCATGGGGCCGCAGTCGGACACAGCTGAGCAGCTGAGCACACATGCACTGAGACATACACTGTTCCCTTTTTATAGATCAAGAACCTTAAGCACATATGAGAAAGGAGGTGAGTACTGAAAGCAATGACTACATTTTCCTTGGAGGATGAAACATAGAGAATCAATGAAAATGATAGATTTTGTATGCCAGGCCCGTGTAATAACTCATTTAATTTGCACAACTTCATGAAATAGGAACTATTAATTCTCCTACTTTATAAACCAAGAAATGGAAGCCCAGGGAAGTTAAAACACTTGCCCTAGGCCATGCAGCTAGAAAGTACTTGAACTGGATTCAAATCTCAATCTGCCTCTGAGGTCCTCATTCTTAACCAGTATATGAGATAAAAGATGCAAAAACAAGTAAAACATAGACTGATGTGTGTAGCATTGTAATCTGAATGCCTCTGGAAGACCTCCACCTTAGCAATCAGTTGAACCCTTACAGACAGACACACAAACACTCGGTGTGATGATATCTGTCCAGCCCTTAGCACAGGCCTGGTTCACACAAGTGCTTAGTAAATGTCAAGCATTCCTGCTGTGGCCACTGTCTTCCCTTTTAGCTGCAGTGGAAGGATCAGCATTAAGAACTGACTTGCTAGAACATAAGAACGGAATCTGGCTTGCTTTCGCAGAAGGAGATGTATTGCTCTATATCTTATTTTCTCCTTCTGCAGTGAGAAGAACTGTTTGAACAGGCAGGTCATGGAAAGGTAAAAGAAAGCCTTACCAAAAAATATATAACAGCCTTTCCCTTTTTATGTCCTGTTCCCAGGTATCCTTTGCACTTTCTTCCTCCTGTTTTCCTGTCTTTTTCCTGTCTCTAGCTACATCCTTGCTCAGAAGCCACCACGCATATTCAAGGCATTTCACTGTAAGGAGAATCCAAATGCATCTAGCAAATGAATGCAATTCTTTGGCAGAGCACAGCACTTCACTCTGCAAGGTCTGTTAGCTAGAAATCAGTAAGACCTCTGCTCTAAGGACTCGGGGTGGTGTTTGATATGCTCTTCTAAGCCATGACTGGCCACGGAATAAATTTAAAAAAACTGAGTGAGAAGGGGTTTTACCTCCTTACCTCCTGGTAGAAGGTGGACTGCCTTCAGCAGCATTTCTGCACTGAAAGTGACAAACAGCATGGTGATGTGGGTGTAGAAGTGGGTCAGTTGTTTACCCTTGTGACCACGTGGTTGACTAGGATCTGGGGCTTGCTGTAGAGGCCCCGCGTCACAGGGAGTATCACACGGCATATTCCTGGGCTGGGGAAGAGATGAGAAGTCAAAGTACAGTTTCTACTGAGTGTGTATCATGTTCCATCAGGAAGTTGAGAAGTCGTAAGACTTGAACCATCTATACTGAGCATCGGCCTCCAGGAGTTCACGCTAGTTATGAAAGATGCATTTTGAGCCATGTTCTGGTTCTGGATTTGGTGAGAACAACCATATGGGGCTTGCCTCACAGCTCAGATGGTAAAGAATCTGCCTGCAATGCAGGAGACCTGGGTTTGATCCCTGGGTGGGGAAGATCCCTTGAAGAAGGGTATGACAACCCACTCCAGTAGTCTTGCCTGGAGAATTCCATGGGCAGCAGGCTATAGTCCATGCGGTCACAGCAAGTAGGACATGACTGAGCAACTAATACACACACAACCATATGACCTCAATCTGCAAGGAAAATATGGGCATGGGGCCCAGGGCTGCCTCCCTTGGAAGCTGGTCCAATTCAGCACCAGCCTATGCCAGACCAGCCCACAGCCACTGTTACCAAAGATGTGGGTCTCTGCATCTTGAAGTGTAGTGTGCCGCAAAAAAAAGTGGGTAAGAGGAACATATAAGAAGTGGTCTACTCCATCCCTCTTGAAAATTTCCAGTGAGAAAGGGCCATTTTGTATACTTCCTTGAGAAGGAAGAAAGACACAGGAGTACTTTCATCAGGTACTTCAGGAGGTGAGCCTCGGCTGCTTTCTGGCCCTTCGGAATTGAAAGAGACCGATACCTTTTGAATTCCACTTGAAGACACAGAAGAGGCTGCAAGAGCCATTGTTGGCCTGACAATGGAAGATGATTTTCATAGACAAGTTGATTGCTTTCTAAGAAGCAGAAAAATAAAGCCAATTTCAGCAACCACCCAGGAGTCTGTGAGAGCAGCTACTTCTGAAAGGACAAAGAGATGGGTAACAAAAGAGACGAAGCTTCACCAGGGAATGTATTTCCTCTATCTGGGAGGAAAACTGGGTTTCACAGTGTTTGCATAGTAGATCAATGAGCATCTTGTCCAAGGTTCTGGTAGTCTGATCTGCAGAAGGTTATACAAATTCGGAAAATGTTACCAGGAAAACCTGATATGATGAGGCTTAAACCAGCCTAAACAGCTGTAGAAAGAGTTCTTAAATGGGTAGCTATTGTATATATCCAGACTGTTTTCTGAGCCTTTAAACTCAACTGTGATAATCTCCCTTCCTTCTCAGAAAAAGGAGAAATAGTCTGCTCCCCAACTAAGCAGTGAAAATGACAGTTGGAGAAAAACATGTAAATGTGGATATGACTATTTATCTCTCTCTTTAATTGCTAAGTCCTAAGACCCCATGGACCATAGCCTGCCAGGCTCCTCTGTCCATGGGGTTCTCTAAGCAAGCGTATTGGAACGGGCTGTTATTTTCTTCTCCAGAGTAATAACATAAACCAATGTAAAGCAAAAGAAAAAAAATCATTGTATGTTCACTTTATACATGAGAAGGTTCATCAAATAGCTGTGGCAATGTTCACATTTGGCCAAATACAATGCAGCGCACTCCCAGTTTTTCTTTGCGTTTAGCTAAAATGTGCTGGTATCTCTTCTGAGGTGGCATTTTGTCAGATGACTTATGTACCGAATTATTTAGTTACTCCCAATTCTCCTAGGTGGTGCTGACCTCACTTTTTAGATGAGAAATTTCAGGTTCAGAGAGATTACGTAACTTGTGTATCACTTAGGATGGTTTGAATAACAAGCAACAGAACATCTAACAATGGCTTAAACAAAAGCATTTTGAGTTACCCTCCAGAACAAGGAGTGTGGGTCCCAAGGTTGGGTCAGCAGATGAACAATGACATCAAGGACCCTGGCTGTATTCATCCTTCCTCCCTTCCACCCCTGACATGTTGGCTCACAGTCTTTAGGCTTCTTGCCTCATGGTGGTGGTGTGATGGCTGCTACAGTTCCAGACACTACACGTTTACACCACCAGACCACAGGCAAGAGAGGGGATTTAGGACTTATTTGGTGGCTGAGACGGTAAAGCATCTGTCTACAATGTGGGAGACTGGGGTTTGAGCCCTGGGTTGGGAAGATCGCCTGGAGAAGGAAATGGCAATCCACTCCAGCACTATTGCCTGGAAAATCCCATGAACAGAGGAGCCTGGTTGGCTACAGTCTATGGGGTCGCAAAGAGTCGGACACGACTGAGCGACTTCACTTTCACTTTCACTTTGGTCACAGCACAATTTTTCATCAGGGAAGAAAATTTTACCCTGAATTCCCTAACACGTGTGTGTGTGTGTGTTTGTATGTGCTCACTCAGTCATGTATGACTTTGCTACCCCGTGGACTGTAGCCTGCCAGCCTTCTCTGTCTATGGGATTTTTCAGGCAAGAATACTAGAGCCAGATGCCATTTCCTTCTCCAGGGAATCTTCCTGACCCAAGGATTAAACCCCCAACTCCTGCACTGGCAGGAAGGTTCTTTATCACTGAACCACCAGGGAAGCCCCACTCCCTAACATACTTCTCTTTAAATCTATTTGGCAGGAATGAATGGCATGACCACCTGGAGCCATAGAGATACTGGGCAAGTGGCTATCTAACATTTTAGCCATTGTCATCAGAGGCTGGCTTTGCCAGGAAGGAAGCAGAAAATAGTAATTGGACCAACATCCAGTGTCTGCACACTTCTAAAGGTTAGAGTTTGACAGAGCTGGCTCTCATTTCAAGAAGCACGGACCCTTTACCCCATGGCAAGCAGAAACACAAGGAAGGAAAGCCCTTTCCCGGGTGGGAGCAGTCCACAACTTCGAGCATCAGTGCTCTGCTCTTGAACAAACGAAAGGTGGTCAAGAAGACCACTAATGCTGTGGACCTCGGATTCTCCCTCCAGAGCGTGGGTTATTCAGCTCCCTCTCCTGTGTGTCACTTGAGTTTGAGGTTAATAGGAAGCCACACAGATAGCTTTCTTTATGGTCCAATTCTCACATCCATACATGACTACTGGAAAAATCATAGCTTTGACGAGACGGACCTTTGTCAGCAAGGTAATGTCTCTGCTTTTTAATATGCTGTCTAGGTTGGTCATAGCTTTTCTTCTAAGGAAAAAGCATCTTTTTATTTCATAGCTGCAATCACCATCTGCAGTGATTTTGGAGCCCAAGAAAATAAAGTCTGTCACTGTTTCCATTGTTTCCCCATCTATTTCCCATGAAGTGATGGGACCAGATGCCATGATCTTTGTTTCTTGAATGTTGAGTTTTAAGCCAGTTTTTTCACTCTTCTCTTTCACTTTCATCAAGAGGCTCTTCAGTTCCTCTTTGCTTTCTGCCATAAGGGTGGTGTCATCTCCATATCTGAGGTTATTGACATTTCTCCCAGCAATATTGATTCCAGCTTGTGCTTCATCCAACCCAACATTTCACATGATGTACTCTGGATATAAGTTAAATAAGCAGGGTGACAATATACAGCCTTGACTATTTAGAACCAGTCCATTGTTCCATGTCCGGTTCTAACTGTTGCTTCCTGACTTGCATACCCTCTCAGGAGGAAGGTAAGGCGGTCTGGTATTCCCATCTCTTTAAGAATTTTCCAGTTTGTTATGATCCAGAACAGTTTGTTTTTATCCTTAGTTATAGAAAATCAGTTCTGCTCATCTTCAGGTTGTTCTCAAAGATAGTTACTCTATATGCATTAACAGTTTTAGTTTTGGTGTGTCTGCAGAAGGAAGTGAGCACAGGGTTCTCCCATTCTATCATCTTGATCTGATTATGCTAGGTTCCAGTCTTATGCCCACTGGGATATATAGAGCTTTTCCAACTCTGTTCTGCTGTTGGGCTTGTTGGCTTCTCCCTGACTGGTCCAGATACATGCTCATACTGTACTGCATGTCTTTTCTTGTACATTATTAGTGAATTCTACCAGTGACATACTGAAAATTATATGCAATAATCATAAAATAGCTTGGAATTATTTGTAACATATTGACTTATATGAACATATAAGTAGACAAATAATGTTGATTTAACATTTTTATTTGCACAGTTCTCAGTCCCCAAGAGCTCCAAGAAACACAGTATTGTGTATAGATATTTTGTGTATATAAACAACAGACACACACACAGACACAATCCTGTCTGGGTATTCCATGATAAAATAAAGAGAGAAGGCATAATCCTTATTCTCAGAAGTTTACAATTAAGAAGAAAAAAGGACAAACATACACAGAAAATGCAGAAGCAGACTTGGGTTTAAATTCTGGCTCTGAAACTTGTTCCTTGACATCAGGCACACTGAATGATCTCACTGTGCCTCAATTTCTCACTCGAGAATTAGGGCAGTAATCTCTTGCTGTTCAGTCACTCAGTCGTGTCTGGCTCTTTGTGACTCCATGGACTGCAGCATGCCAGGCTTCCCTGTCCTTCACTATCCCCCAGAATTTGCTCTAACTCATATCCATTGAGTCAGTGATGCCATCCAGACATCTAATCCTCTGTCACCCCCTTCTCCTTTTGCCTTCAATCTTTCCCAGCATCAAGGTCTTTACCAATGAGCTGTCTCTTCACATCAGGCAGCTAAAGGATGGAGCTTCAGCATCAGTCCTTCCAATGAATATTCAGGGTTGATTTCCTTTAAGATTGACTAGTTTGATTTCCTTGCTGTCCAAGGGACTCTCAAGAGTCTTCTCCAACACCACAGTTCAAAAGCATCAATTTTTCAGTGCTCAGCCTTCTTTAAGGTCCAACTCTCACATCCATACATGACTACTGGTAAAACCATAGCTTTGACTATATGGACAGTAGTCCTTTCCCACATAATTGGTGAGAGATTTGAAGAAAAGTTAAGTGAAGTAACACCCAGAAAAACTCAAATACACTCACACCATTATTGTCCAGACATCGAAAGAGAGAGACCTATTGTTTCACTAGCAAGAATGGTTTTCTTGGCTCCAAAAGCCAGTGCTAATCTTTCAAAGATTCTTTAGAAACACTAAAGTGGTACAGATAAAAAAGGGACATCAGGCAGAACCCCTAACCACAGTGGATGCCCCTGGTCCTCCCAAATCTAATATGACCTCTATAAGCAACTGATTTATTATGTCTGTGCTGGGCAATCGATTTATCATGTTTGCAGCCACCTCTTGCAAAGCAGATTTCAGAGCCAGCTTTTGCTCTTGATCTCCATTTTCAGTCACCCACACAAGCAGGGAACTGCCCTTTGATTTTGGTCTCTAGGCAAAAGAAATCTTTCTTCCCATTCCAATTACTCTCTTCCTGAGGAAGAACACTGTGGAACTGGCTGACCAAATACCAGGAAAATGTTTCTCACGTTTGGAGTTCTTTATCTCCATTTCCTCTGGTGCTAACTAGGGTATGGCTTTCAACCCCTTTGGAGTATAAGCTTTGAGGCTTTGCTTAGTGTTCAAGGAAAAGGAGCAAAATGATTTAACCTGCTTTAACTCTCGGCTGACATTCTCAAAGCAGTCCATGGACCAGCATCAGCCATCTCACCTGGGAGCCTGTTAGAAACACAAACTCTCTCTGGCCACGTTCCAGAGCTGACTAAACCAGAATCTGCTCTTTAAGCAGATCCACCAGTGACTCACGTGGACATTTTGGGAAGCCTAGCCCAGGTGTGTATATCAACTTCATTACGGTAAAGGAGCCTTCCACCTAGTCCAACCTAGCTATCTGAAGCACTATACTGGGATTTAGTGCAAATTTTCATGTGGTTTTACTGTATGGTGTGTGTATATATATATATACTATATATAAGAACAGGATCTTCCCAACCCAGGGATTGAACCCAGGTCTCCTGCACTGCAGGCAGATTCTTTACTGTCTAAGTCACCAGGGCAGCCCATATATACCATTTAAAATGGTGTGTGTGTGTGTGTGTGTGTGTGTATATACATATATATGGTATGTGAATACACATATATGATATGTGTATATATATATGTGCTGCATATACATGAATATGGAATGTGGTGTATATATATATTTTTTTCCTTTATGAAGCCTTATCATTGTTCCCTGCACTTCCATTTCCCTCTAGGGCTGCTCTGTGAGGAGCTGTCTGTGGTCAGCTGGAGCCCGCTGGCACAGGCTCATGAAAGCAAGCTCTTCATGTTCCCTCCCAACTTCTCATTCAGTGACAGCATGTTGGTGGCAAGACACTGGCCATGGTGGGAGTATCTATACAACAGAACTAGGGAGACACTACAAGTCAGAGCATTACTCCCCCTGGAGCACTGGCTTACTGCGCAACACAGGTACCTGGGCTAAGTCAGGGTGCTCTCTCGACGGCACGGTACCATCACTCAAGCATCTCAGTCCTATTGCCCTTTCCAACACACCTTCATTCTTTTCGCAGTAGATAAGTGCTTCTCTTTTCACTCTATGCTCAGTAGAAACGAAGAACAATCAGACACCACCTCGCATTATCTCACTGAAAAGCTACTGCTCTAAAATTTTAATATACATACACATGATCTGGAGTATCTGTGAGATTTTTTTCCATGGCTTCATTCCCTGGATTTTTATTTAGCAGATTTGTAGTAGCAGGAGTCTGCATCTATCTACTCCTGTAGACCTAGGAGTCTGCATTTCAAAAATGCACTCCAGGTTATTTTAATACAGGGGATCTTTAGACAACATCTTGAAAATGATTCCCTTGTGAGGCACGTCCCCAGGGCAGCTGCTCACTACATTCATCTGGCGGTTCTGAGGCCTTCCACTTTTTCCACTGCTCCCCCCATGCCTGGCATCTCTCTAAAGAAATAAAATTCTATCAAACACCTCAATGCTAAACTCAGCTATATGTCCTCAAACTGCAAAGCTTAGTAACCTGTTCACAATGGATGGTTAAGTAGTGTGAAACCCTCGGATTCACCATCAGAAAATTGAGACCCCGTTAGGAAAGTGCAGGTAACGGGCTTTCCAAGGGGTATCACCTCCAAATGAAACCAGGGATATATTCTCAGAGCCTTTGGCTCAGGTCTCTCTCCCAAGCACGTGGTTATTATCCTAATGTATGTGGAAAATTACATGTTCTCTAATAATAACCCATGGAAGGAATGCACACATAGAAATACAGAGAGAAGAAATGACTTGCCACAGCCCTTTTAAGGAGTGACCGAGTACACTTAGTTGTTATTAGCTGATAGAATTATATTTAGTCTATTGGACCTCACTGAATAAAAATCAGGGAATTCTCCATTAAAATGTATATTCCAGGCTCTTGAAAAAGTCAGAAGGTCTGACAACGCTGAGCCCACGTTTCAGGGCAGCAACCATCCAGATCGGAGCAGTGGCAGCTGTGTTTGAAAGAGGCATGCATTCTCCAGTTCTCAGTGGTCCCCTGTGACCCCTACTCTCCGTTTCCCTTACTGACCTTGTCTATGGAAGCCTGTGAGTTCACAACCTCAGCTAAGCTTTATTTCTATCTCTGCTTCTCTTCCCCTCTTCTTTTCTAGCTCCTTGCAGAAAGATCCCAGCATAAAATCCTTGGGATTCTCCTTGCTTGCTGTTGCAAACTGGCCTAAGCCAATCTCATACTTCACAATTAACAGACTGTTTTGGTATCAACGACTAAAACTCCAAGGTAGGTGAAGTCTATAACAGAACGTGCATGAATGCCTGGGATCCCATTAAAATACTGATTTTGATTCAGTAGGTCTGGAGTAGGTCTGATTCTATAGTTCTAATAAACTCCCAGGGAAAAACTATGCTGCTGATTCCATCCATCACAGTTTGAGTAGCAATGTGTAAATTGCTTACAGAAACGTGTACGTTTCTGCTCCTAAAACTTTGTTCCCAGGTTCTATTAGAAACAGGCCTTAAACCAAAGCTGGCAAAGGGACAAAAGAGGCATACAACCTGCTCTATAACCTGGATGAATTCCCAGACCTTTGCCCTTTTATTCTGACCATGCCATTGCATAAACCAAAGCTGCAATGTTCTGGAAGCAGAGATTCTGTTAATTTTAGAGGATGAATCAGGCAATCGCAGAAACAACTGCCAGATGAAGGGCAGTTGCAGAATCAAGCTGCGGGCCCCTCTATGAAGAGTTCAGACTGCTGAGTTCCCTGGATTGCTATGCTCTATACAAATACAAGAGCGGTTTCCACAATATTTCTGAGATTTCTAGAATCCACGTATTTTGAATGCCAGTAATTTCATCAATGTAAACCCATTATATCAACAAAAATATGCTACTATCTGAACCTCTGCCATCAACTGGAGAGAAAGAAAGCTCAGTAGGACTTCTCTAGTGGCACAGTGCGTAAGAATTGGCCTGCCAATGCAGAGGAAATGGGTCCGATCCCTGGTCTGGGAAGATTCCACATGCCTTGGAGCAACTAAGCCTGGGCGCCACTGGGCACGACTAACTGAGCCCACAGTCCCTAGAGCCTGTGCGCTGCAACATGAGACGCCCCACACTGAGAAGTCCATGTACCCCAATGAAGAGTAGCCCCCACTGGTTGCAACAAGAGAAAGCCCATGTGAAGCACTGAAGACCTAGTGCAACCAAACATAAATAAATATACAATTTAAAAAGAGAGAGAGAGAGAGCTGGACCTTTACAGCAACAAGCCCTGCAGTGACTCAATCCTGTAACATGTATCCCAAATAGGGCGATTAACAGCACCTATTTTTATCATTGTCCTTGTACAGACTACATGGCACACTCCTAGTAAGAAATAGGTGCTCCAAACTGGACTCTGCCCATAATTGGAAGCAGGAGGGATTAATTCTGCATTTGAGAGACACCACTGGGAAGGAGGCGGGGGCGGGGGGAACAACCCCCTCGAGCAAGACGCAGGCCTTTCCTCGCCTCCTCCCAAGCACGCGCCGCAGGTTCCCTCAGCCAAAGCCCCTGTTCCCCCCACTTCCTCATTTTTCCAATTCATTTCTATCCGGGCCCTCTTCCCACCATGTCTTCAGCACAGCATACTCTCGTGTCACCTCGTGAGAAACAGAAAGAGAAAGTAAGAGGCGGAAGCAATGCTAGAGACGGCCGACACTGGTGGGTTTTTAATCTTAGCCTTGAAAAGCCATTTGCAGACCGAATATTGCCCTGCAGTGCAAACACATAGTTCACGGAAGAAAAAGCTGCTCTCAGCGGTGGTGGGGCTGGTGGCGGCGGGCGGGATGTAAGGAAAACTGAAACGCAACCTATTCCCACTCTGGCCATCCCTCAGAGAGTTGTCCTTGACGGGTTTCCAGAGGGCACCATTTTTTTAACACTAACCTGGGCTTCCCTGGTGGCTCAGTGGTAGAGAGCCTGCCAGCCAGTGCAGGAGACCTAGGTTGAGTCCCTAATGGGAGAGGATCCCACAGCCCCAAAGCAACTAAGTCCACGCGCCACATCTACTGAGCCTGTGTGCCAGAGCCTGGGAGCCGCAACTACTGAACAGCGAGCCCTAGAGCCCGAGCTCTGCAGCGAGAGAAGCTACCACGGTGAGAAGCCACGCACCCCGACAGAGGAGCCCTCACTCCCCGCAACTAGAGAAAAAGTCTGCGCAGCAACGAAGAGCCAGCATAGTCAGCAATAAATAAATAACACCAACCTGATATGAAGGGATTCTTCCATCACCCTTTGCAGACGAGGAAGCTGAGCTGTTGAAGGGGTAAGCAGTTTTCCGAAGTTCCAGGCTGAGATGGGCCAGAACCCAAACTCTCCTTCTGCCAAGGGCCAGGTCACACGGCCAGGCTATAAGCGAGAGGGGAGAGAGTGCACCCTTGTCTGGAGGCTGATGAAGCATGCTGAAGCTCAGTGGGATAACACAAGTCCAAGTCCAACCTGTCCATCTCTCAACCCCTCTCCCAGCCAGGGAGCTCATTCCACTATCTTTAAATAATGGGTCCGTTTTTCTGGGTTTCAGATCCATCTCCCCAGTTCCAGATGAAGACGTTTCGCTCTGCAGTCGGCGGTGTCACCTAAAAACCAAAACAAGGCTTTTTCAGTCTCAGTGATGCCATCCAGCCAACAAGACACACTGTAGCTTGTCATGACCAAGATGACGTGGCTGTTCCCCACCCCAAAGGTGGAATGGTTTCCTCCTGTGAGTCAGTGCTCTTTCCATCTGTGTCAGATTCACCGCATTAGCTGATACTGTATCAACCTGCTCATCTCATTCCCCTAAAGCTTCCATTGTTCTCTTCCTCTCCATCTCACTCACTCATACAAAAGGAGGTTTTCCTGATGCACATATTTATACTTTGGTGTTAACTACGGTAGTGTTTATGATCCAGGGTAAATTCTCCCCATGATAAGATGGTAAAGCACTTTGGGAAATAACTCATGCTTACGTTCTGGACATTGTGGGTGTGTCTCCCTCAGGGTTTTCTGTGGCTCTTCTTCACCCTGATCTCCTCCCATCTTCTCCCTCCTTCTTCCTCTTTCACGCCTCCCCTCTCTTGCCCCTGTCTCCACCCACCTTCCTTCTGGGCCAGGGGTTGTTAAGAAGGTATATTCATTAACCTTTGTATCATCTAAGCACTAACACTGACCCTGTCTACATTCCAATCACCACCATACATAGCACCATTTTATTTGCTATTACTTATTTATAATCAAGTGGGTCTATAGCCTGTTCGGTGGATACAATAACAATAGTGTCAGGATGAAGATTAATGATGGCAATAAGGAAAAAGAAACTACAACAAGGGAGAAATCTTAATAAAAGAAGGAAGAAGAGAAAAAAAGGAAGAAAGGAATTAAAGAAAAGTAACTAAACTATAAGCACATATCCCTAATAATATGAGTAATTAGCATTAAGGAACTCTTTTCATTATGCACTGTTCTCTCTGTGTGTGTGTGTGTGTGTGTGTGTGTGTGTATTTACTGTGAGATCTTACAAGTATCCTATTATTTTCCCTTATTTCATGCATGAGGAAATCTAGGTATCTTCAAGCCCAATCAGTAAATATAGAGCCAGGATTCAGTGCCAAGGTCTAAATATGGGCAGTCTGATCCAAAGTCTGGCCTCTGAAGACCCAGTGCCTGTGTTTCAGGATTGAGAATGATTATAGTAGAAAAGTCCAGGAATCAGGACTGCACACACTGGTGGCTCAGAGATTCAGAAGGGTCCAAAGGCATCATAATACCAGGGATTTCTCCGCATCAAGGCCACAGTATGGGGAGGATTCTGAGCCATTAAAAGCAAAGCTATTCCTAATCAGCAATCCAGAGACCACAGTTTTGCAACAAGTAGAGCAATGAGAAGGAAAAAGCCAGAGCAAGGCGTGTGTTAACCTCCTGAGATCATTAAATCAATAGTTTGCTTTATATGAATTTACAAATGAATTAGACTAGCTAGCTGCACTGTGCTCAGTTGTGTCTGATTCTTTGCAACTTCATGGACTGTAGCCCACCAGGCTCCTCTGTCCATGGGATTTCCCAGGCAAGAAAACTGGAGTGGGTAGCCATTTCCTTCTCCTGTGGATCTTCAGGATCCAGGGATTGAACCCAAGTCTCCTTTATTGGCGGGTGAATTCTTTACCACTGAGCCACCTCTAGTTTGAAATGCCCATTTTAGGAGGCTGAAGCCAATTTGTTTTCTTTTTTAAAAAATCACTTCAGTTGTTTCATTGCAACTGCAGTCTTACTGCGGTATTTCAGTCACTGGTTACTCACAAGTGGCTTATCCACTTTGTGGACTGCTTCTGGCAAATTTTTAGACTGGTGTGACTTTTTCAGGCCAACCACTGCTCCTGTCTCCTTTTTCTACTGCCCTGCCATGGATAGTGAATTTTCTATGAGTTTTTTTCAGATATCAGTCAAACAAACTCCTGCTTATTTTGAATTACCTATGTACAATTCCTCCTCCTTTTCCAACCCCCAAGCAGAGAAGGGTTGATGGACAGCTAGGCTATCATGCTTGAAAGTATCCTCTATCACATAGGAATCAGGTTCACTTAAAATTTGAAGGAATGCAAACACACCTCTCGGGGAAGGCAAAGGCACCCCACCCCAGTACTCTTGCCTGGAAAATCCCATGGACGGAGGAGCCTGGTAGGCTGCAGTCCATGGGGTCGCTAGGAGTCGGACACGACTGAGCGACTTCGCTTTCACTTTTCGCTTTCATGCATTGGAGAGGGAAATGGCAACCCACTTCAGTATTCTTGCCTGGAGAATCTCAGGGATGGGGGAGCCCGGTGGGCTGCCATCTATGGGGTCGCACAGAGTCGGACACGACTGAAGCGACTTAGCAGCAGCAGCAGCAGCAGCAAACACACCTCTCCTGGAAGTTACCCTACTCTTTATTGACTCTTTTCACCACTAATGAACTGTTCCTTTCAGAATGTTTAAGAACTAAACATCTGGCCTTCATCCTGGATGAAGAGATACTATCAAAACATAAACAAGAGGGTTTCCCTGGCTGTCCAGAGGTTAAGACTTCACCTTCCAATACATGGGGTGCAGGTTTGATCCCTGGTGGGGAAGTTAAGATCCCACATGCCTTGTGGCCAAAGGAAATTAATCCTCTGTCCATAGTTTCATTTGCTATTATTTTCTCCCATTCTGAGGGTTGTCTTTTCACCTTGCTTATGGTTTCCTTTGCTGTGCAAAAGCTTTTAAGTTTAAGCAGGTCCCACTTGTTTACTTTTGTTTTTATTTCCATTACTCAAAGAGGTGGGTCATAGAGGATCTTGCTTTATGTCATCAAGTGTTCTGCCTATGTTTTCCTCTCAGACTTATAGTTCTGGTCTTACATTTAGGTTTTTAATCCTTTTTGAGTTTATCTTTGTATATGGTGTTAAGAAGTGTTCTAATTTCATTCTTTTACACGTAGCTCTGGAAAATTTTTAAACATATGGGAATACCAGACCACCTGACCTGCCTCCTGAGAAATCTGTATGCAGGTCAGGAAGCAACAGTTAGATCTGGACATGGAACAACAGACTGGTTCCAAATAGGGAAAGGAGTCCGTCAAGGCTGTATATTGTCACCCTGCTTATTTAACTTATATGCAGAGTACATCATGAGAAACACTGGGCAGATGAAGCACAAGTTGGAATCAAGAATGCTGGGAGAAATATCAATAAACTCAGATGTGTAGATGACACCACCCTCATGGCAGAAAGAAGAGAAGAAATAAAGAGCCTCTTGATGAAAGTGAAAGAGGAGAGTGAAAAAGTTGACTTAAAACTCAACATTCAGAAAACTAAGATCATAGCATCTGGTTCCATCACTTCATGGCAAATAGATGGGGGAACAGTGGAAACAGCGAGAGATTTCATTTTGGGGGGTTCCAAAATCACTGCAGATGGTGACTGCAGCCATGAAATTAAAAGACACTTGCTCCTTGGAAGAAAAATGATGACCAACCTAGACAGCATATTAAAAAGCAGAAACATTACTTTACCAACAAAGGTCCATCTAGTCAAAGCTATGGTTTTTCAGTAGTCATGTATGGATGTGAGAGTTGGACTGTGAGGAAAGCTGAGTGCCAAAGAATTGATGCTTTTGAACTGTGGTGTTGGAGAAGACTCTTGAGAGTCCCTTGGACTGCAAGGAGATTCAACCAGTCCATCCTAAAGGAGATCAGTCCTGAATATTTATTGGAAGGCCTGATGCTGAAGCTGATACTCCATTATTTTGGCCACCTGATACAAAGAACTGACTCATTTGAAAAGACTCTGATGCTGGGAAAGATTGAAGGCAGGAGGAGAAGGGGACGACAGAGGATGAGACAGTTGGATGGCATCACTGACTCAATGGACATGAGTTTGCGTAAACTCCAGGAATTGGTGATGGACAGGGAGGGCTGGCGTGCTGCAGTCCATGGAGTTGCAAAGAGTCAGACATGACTGAGCGACTGAACTGAACTGAACATGCAGCTGTCAGCACCATTTATTGAAGAGGCTATCTTTGCCCCATTGTATATTCTCATCTCCTTGTCAAAAATAAGGTATCCATAGGTGCATGGGTTTATTTCTGGGCTTTCTATCTTGTTCCATTGGTCTATATTTCTGTTTTTGTGCCAGTACCATACTGTCTTGAAGACTGTAGCTTTGTAGTTTAATCTGAAGTCAGGAAGTGTGATACCTCCAGCTTCATTCTTCTTTCTCAAGACTGCTTTGGCTATTCGGGGTCTTTTGTGTTTCCATATGACTTGTGAAATTTTTGTCCTAGTTTTGTGAAAAATGCCATTGGTAATTTGAAAGGGATCACATTGAATCTGTAGATTGCATTTGATAGTAGATTTTCACAACATTGATTCCTCCTACCCAGGAACATGGACTATCTCTCCATCTGTTTATGTCACCTTTGATTTCTTTCATCAGTATCTTATAATTTTCTGTGTACAGTTCTTTTGTCTCCTTCAGTTCAGTTCAGTTGCTCAGTCGTGTCCGACTCTTTAGGTAAGTTTATTCCTAGATATTTTATTCTTTTTGTTGCAGTGGTGAATGGGATTGATTCCTTAATTTCTCTTTCTGATTTTTCATTGTTAGTATATAGAAATGCAAGTGATTTCTATGCATTGATTTTGCATCCTGTGACTTTGCTAAATTCACTGATTAGCTCAAGTAATTTTCTGATAGTATCTTTAGGGTTTTTTATGTACAGTATCATGCCATCTGCTAACAGTGAGAGCTTTACTTCTTCTTTTCCGATCTGGATTCCTTTTATTTCTTTTTCTTCTCTGATTGCTGTAGCTAAGACTTCCAGAGCTATGTTGAATAACAGTGGTGAAAGTGGACACCCTTGTGTGGTTCCTGATCTTAGGGGGAATGTTTTCAGTTTTTCACCATTAAGAATAATGTTTGCTGTAGGCTTATCATATATGGTCTTTACTATGTTGAGGTAGGTTCCTTCTATGCCCATTTTTTGAAGAGTTTTAATCGTAAACAGGTGCTGAATTTTGTCAAAAGGCTTTTTCTGCATCTATTGAGATTATCATATGGTTTTTATCTTAGCCTTCTTTTCATAAGAAAACATGGCATGTAATAAAATACAAAGGCTTTCTGAGGGCCTCCTACTTTCTTGGGAGGCATGTCCTTAGGAAAAGTTGGTCTAACCTTGCCCCTCAATATTCTCAACTATTCAAGAAGGCTTTCACCCAAAGTCTCCAAAATATTCATAAATGAATAAGATAATAACATTTATTCTCTGACACTCAATGAAACCTGTATTCAATACCCAACTTCTGATGGGTCCAGTTTCTATAACTTTGCTATGCTTCATTGGCAGGTCTCTGTTGAACCATTTCCTCCAATGCAGAAATCATTATTCAGGTCTGTGACACTTGACTTCAATGGAACAATCAATATTGTGAAAATGACTATACTACCCAAAGTACTCTATAGATTCAGTGCAATCCCTATCAAATTACCAATGGCATTTTTCACAGAACTAGGACAAAAAAAATTAGGGCTTCCCTGGTGGCTCAGTGGTAGAGAATATACCTGCCAATGCAGGAGACAGAGGTTTGACCCCTGGTCTGAGAAGATCCCACATGCCAAGAAGCAACTAATCCTGTGCACCATAACTACCGATGCTGAGCTCTAGAGCCTGGGAGCTGCAACTACTGAGCCCAAGAGTTGCAACTACTAAAGCCCACATGCCCTAAAGCCCATGCTGCACAAGAGAAGCCACCACAATGAGGAGCCTGAGCACTGCAATGAAGAGTAGCCCTGCTCTCCAAAACAAGAGAAAAGCCCATGCAGCAATGAAGACTCAGCACAGACAAAAATAAAATAAATAAATCTTTTTTTCAATTTTACAGTTTGTATGAAAACACAAAAGATCCCGATTAGCCAAACCACTCCAGCAAGAAAAACAGAGCTGGAGGAATCAAGCTCCTTGGCTTAAGACTATACTACAAAGTTACAGTAATCAAGACATTTATGGTACCAGCATAAAAACAGAAATATAGATCAATGGAACAGGATAGAAATCTCTTTAAAACTCACACACCTATGGATATCTTATATTTGCCAAAAAGAGGTAAAAATATACAACGGAGAAAAAACAGCCTCTTTAATAAGAGGTGCTGGGAAAACTGGACAGCTACATGTAAAAGAATGAAATTAGAACACTTCCTAACACCATACACAAAAATAATTTCAAAATGGATGAAGGACCTTATTATGGATGGCCAGACACTATAAAACTTTTAGAGGAAAGCTAGGGCAAAACAGTCTGACATAAATTGCAGCAAGATCCTCTTTGACCCACCTCCGAGAGTAATGAAAATAAAAACAAAAATACACTTCAGTCAGATAATATCCAGTCATCCAGTCACCCAACTGCCTCCTTAGACAAAGTACAATTTCATCTCTCATGTTCTCATTGATCTTTCAAATACTACCAGGACTACTAGTATTAAAGATGGCTAACACTCATTGCGTCACACATTCTTCTAATCATCTTCCATTTAATTAATATCTCCTTTAATCCTCACAACAACTCCATGAAGCATTGACTGTTACTAACACCCAGTAGTCAAAGGAGAAGGAATCATCATCCTGCATCATTCAAGCTCTTCTTTTGCTGAAGTTTCTCAGCAACCTTTGGCTGCTGGCTTTGGCATCCATGAGGGCCTTTGAAATGAGCAAGGGAAGTGGGGGAAAGGGGGGTTCCCAGGTTCACAAGGAAAAAATGCTAGGCCTCCTTCTAAGTTACCTGTAAGAAGAGGCTGCCCAGCTGCTGCTCGGGGCTCCCGTGTCCTTTCAGCACTGACAGAGGCAGCAGCTGTTCCTCACTGGCCTTGCATAAATCTAAATCTGCTGCAGAACACTGCTGGCTTCCCTCCTGCTACACTGGAATCTTCTCTCCCTGGTGAGATGCCTTAAAGACTGAAATGTCCTTCTGTTCTGGAATGTCAACAAAAGAGGCTGCCTGCTTCGATTTTCTTGTTCTTTTTCCCAAACACTCAGGAAACTGGATGCATCAGCCTCACCTGCAGGTGGGGGGTTGGGGTGGAGCGGCGAAGGAGAATGCCTCCAGTAGACATCTGGACACGCTGGAGGCACCGATGGTCCAGCAGATGATGTCTTTCTACAAAGAAGATAAAAATGCACTGCCAGGGAGCTGTTCTCAGCTTTGCTCTTTAGCTGGCTCTGTGCTCTTATTACTTGGGGATGAATTTTCAGGCTCAAGTGAGAGAAAAGGGGCTGGTTGTTGTCATCCATTCGTACAGAGCCCTGGGGACCCAGTCTTAGCGAGCCTGGCCTAATGAGGCTGCAAGATGAACTACCCTTTGTTACTCCCTCAAGACAGCACAGGTTGCTACTCTCCTGCCAGTTAAGGCAACTCTCTCAAGTCACATTACTTTTGCAACAAGAAGGGTCAGAAAATTTTCAAAAGTGATATAAATTTCACCTTTAGCACTGTTCAAGGGGACTTATGTTTTTTTCTTAAAAAAAAAAAAAAAATGTTTTCAGTGGTTTGGAAATTTCTTAATCTCAGCAGTTTCCAAGTCAAGCTGAGAAGAGTCCACCTGTTTGGCCACTACACTCAGCAGCTGTAAATATGTACCCTGCTTAATAACGCAGTGTGTCTCTCCTCACAGCAGCACAGATGTCAGACTTTGGTGCAGGAAGTCTCTTCCTGTGAACTCACACTGCAGTGCCAGCGCTGAGTTATCTTATCTTCTTAGAAATCAAGGACCAGTAGCAACTTCGAGCTCTTTAGATTTAAGTATCTCTTCTTTTGATCTTCCCTAGATTCTTTGCTAGAGGTTGATATCTACTAACACTTCAGTGTACCAGAGGAGGCTGCTATTTAAAGGAATCCTCACAAACACTTCAAAAAGCGAAGGAATTCTTGCTGATGCCAAAAAATCTCTTCAGAATTTGTTTGCTTTGTTAGTTTGGATTTAGTTCAATAAATTTTTGACATTACTGAGATATAATCAGAGATCTTCAAGAATTTCCAAATGTAAAGGAGTCATTATAACATACTCCCTGCTTCTGGCCCAAATAAAATTTACCAAAATATGACTAAATAGTTTAAGTGACACTTTTTTTTTTTTAATATAGCATATTCTACTTTTTAATTTAGTCCAGACTTCCCTGGTGGCTCAGAGGTTAAAAGCGTCTGCCTGGAGTGTGGGATACCCGGGTTCGATTCCTGAGTCGGGAAGATCCCCTGGAGAAGGAAATGGCAAACCCACTCCAGTACTCTTGCCTGGAGAATCCCATGGAGGGAAGAGCCTGGTAGGCTATAGTCCATGGGGTCACAAAGAGTCGGACATGACTGAGTCCTTCTTTTGCTGACTTCACTTCACTTCACTTCTATGTTGTAGATAAGAACCAGTTATCAATTGCATAGGCCTATTCAATGCTTGTGTGTATGCTCAGTCACTCCAGGCATGTCCAACTCTTTGCAACCCCATGGACTGTAGCCCACCAGGCTCCTCAGTGCATGGGATTGCCCAGGCAAGAATACTGGAGTGAGCTGGTTTCCTCTCTCAGGGAATCTTCCCTGACCCAGGGATGGAACCTGTGGCCACTACAGCTCCTGCTTTGCAGGCAGATTCTTTATCACTGAGCCACCAGGGAAGCCCAGACCTATTCAATACCTTTAAAAAATTTTTATCCATGCTCTTAATTTTTTAATGAATTTTGATTTTTATCAAAGCAATATATAAACATTGTTGAAAAGCTAAATTGTTGAAAAGGGCTTATAAAAGAAAATAGCTGTTCTGCTTCTCAATAGCAAGTATTTTTTATTCACTCAGCTGTTTCTTCTAGACTGCTGCTTCTGCTAAGCCACTTCAGTCGTGTCCGACTCTGTGCGACCCCACAGACAGCAGTCCACCAGGCTCCCCCGTCCCAGGGGTTCTCCAGGCAAAAACACTGGAGTGGGTTGCCATTTCCTTCTCCAATGCATGAAAGTGAAAAGTGAAAGTGGAGTCGCTCAGTCGTGCCCGACTCTTAGCGACCCCATGGACTGCAGCCTACCAGGCTCCTCTGTCCATGGGATTTTCCTCAATATGTACTGATTTTATCTTTTCATGCATCAATTTGAGACACTGACTACATACATTCCAGTAGATAAAGGTCAGCTGCAGTCCTTGCAGACACTGACACACAAAGTTTCACTTATATGTCTGTCCTTGAAAAGTATTTCTGTCCACATTTTTTGGTTAAGTCAGACTGTGTTTATATGTTAAGACTACAAGCATATTGTTCTCTGTTAAGCAAAGTTTCCTTTCTTATATAACTTTTTGTTTTTCCTGGAGCTTATGTTGTCTGTTTTAAAAATTAATTTTCTTATGTATCAATCAGTAACTCTTCCCTACACCCCTCCCCGAACAGACACACACATACACACAATTCTCCACAACGTCAAATGCATTTGATTGCACACTTGGTTTGCATGAGGGTTTATCAGGGGCTTCCCAGGTGGTGGCAGATGGGTAAAGAACCCATCTGCCAATCCAGGAGACATAAGACACATGGGTTCAATCCCTGGGCTGGGAAGATCCCCTGGAGGAGATCATGGCAACCCACTCCAGTATTCTTGCCTGCAGAATCCCCATGGACAGAGGAGCCTGGAAGGCTATAGTCCATAGGGTCATAAAGAGTTGGACATGACCAAAGTGACTTAGCACGCATGCAGGTTTGGTCAGCTCCAACTCTTTCCCAGACCCCTTATCTTCCTGCCCAAATCTGAGCAGTTGTCTTCTAGGCCAGCTCTCTTGACATTATGGGATGTCTCTCCATCTCATCTTTATACTCAGTGGTCTGTTTCTAGATTTCACATTTTGAGCTTTCCTCATTTACTACCTGTTTAGTAAGAGCATATCTTCCAGTACCTCTACATAACAGAGCCTGAGAGGTAAAATTTCTGAGTCCTTGCATATCTGAAAATATTTTTAATGCTACTCTCTCATTTGATCAAGACCTAGAAGGACTTGGAATGTGACGGTGAAGACATGCTTCCTCAAGAATGTTTGTGATATCCTTTTGTTGTCTTCTGGTCCAACTTCATTTTGATTTTAGGATCGTCTCTGTATATCTGATATCTGAAATGCTGTCATACTGTATTTGGTGTAGCTTTTCTTTTATTCACTGTATTAGGCATTGAATGAGCCAATTTAATCTGGTAATTGATGTTTGTTCAGTGCTGGGCAAATTTTTGGTATTACTGCTTAATTTCTCCCTTTTCTTCTGGAATTTCTACATGTTGAAAATTTTTACTATTATACTGGAGTTCTAATTTCTTATATTTTTCTTGAATTTTCTTTGTATTGTCTTTTTATTGTCTTCTAGAATATTTCCTCAATTTTTTTTTCAAAACTTTGATTTAAACTTTTAATTTTAGCAACCATGTTCTTTTTTCCATTGATTGTTCCTGTCCCAAAGCAGGGGAGCAATATATCATTACATCTCCCTGAGGTCAATGTGTGTGTGTTTCCTTCCAGCATTTCTTTTTCCACTCATGTCACTCTCATCCCAGTTCCTTTCTTCTGTTGGTTATTTTGGCCTCAGTCTTTCATACTGAAGATTTTCCTCAAATATCAGGCAATATTTGGAGGAGGTACTAAAATTTCAATTTTGTGTGAGTAAGTGGGGCTCGTTGACTGGCAGTCTTTACCATAGGGTGACTGAGCAGTGAACTGAACGTCAACATTTCAGGATCTTTAAGTACCAAATAGCTGCAAGCCTCTATAGCTGTTTAGGTTCTTTGCTGGCAAATCCTTGCATCTCTTACTTGGCTATATGCCAGTCTGTGGAGATGTGAGGACTGGTCCCCTCAGTTCTGCAGGCTTTCACTTGGTTCCCCCACCCCCATTTTCAGCCTTACCCTCACCCACTTTTTCTGCTACATATGGTTCCATTTTGTGGTTCAGTTCCATCACAGGTTCTGATCCTGAGATTAAGTTTTTCCAAGAAATAACTTTCGTGTGAATATGGATGCATATGTATGTGTGTGTGTTGGGTATGTGTGTGTGTTGGGGCAGGTGGGGGGAGAAAACACCTGGCTTTGAGGACTGAAAAAAGACCTGAGAATCCAGATGCATAGTACAATGTCTCCGGCAGC
This sequence comes from Cephalophus harveyi, assembly GCA_006410635.1. Lineage (NCBI taxonomy): Eukaryota > Metazoa > Chordata > Mammalia > Artiodactyla > Bovidae > Cephalophus > Cephalophus harveyi. The sequence continues at coordinate 611,762 of SJYT01081933.1, forward strand.
CAGTCCCCGCCTGCACTCAATCTTCTCCTCTCTCCTGCTTCCGAAGATGCTGGCCGTCTAACTCATGCAGTTACCTGCATCAGCAGGCGCCCAGAACATAACTCCCTCTACTTTGCTCGGTCACTGCTCCTTCATCCACTTCCATTTCCCAAGTACCTGTTACCATCTTTTGCCTCCTATTACCTCTTGTTTTGTTCTCTTGGTTCTCATTAGTTTCCACTTTATAAATTTCCTTCCTCGGGCTCAGTGACTCTTCAAGCAGGAGAGAAGATACACATTTACATGGAATCATCCACATTTAACCTGAAGTCCTCTTGGCTCTCTCTATGTTGCCGTTTCCAACCCAGCAAACAGTATACATTTCAGGACTTCCGGTTTCCAACAAAGGAATCGAGTCTCGATTCTATCTTAAGAGTTGCTGTCCTATAACAAAACTCCACTATCACGCGCTTGCTGGGCTGGCAGTTAAGTTCACTCAGCAGATAAATAAATCACACTTTGCAGGAAAAAATTCAAATATGTGTCTCAGGAAAAGGGCAGAGCATCATATCAGGAATTTTTAGGGGTTTTTCTGAGTGATGAACACCTCTGAGGCGAATCTCCAAATACCATTCTGTAGGCCCAGTTCAGAGATGGAAGCAGGAGGAGGAACTCAATTACTATTTGTTTTCTCTACATCAAGCGAGATGGCATTTGATGATAAGTGTGAAATACACTGAGCCTTCGAAATACCAGTGTGTGTGGAGGTGAGACAAGCTTGTTAAGGGCTTGTAATACATTCACATTCACACACACACACATGCACATATTTGTCCTAGGTCCTGGTAAGTAAAGGGTACACAGGAAGCTGGTTTTTGTTCCCAGTACTTCTTGGCGGGGGGTAGGGGTGGGGTGGCTCCCAGGTGCTAGTGGTAAAGAACCCACTCACCAATGCAAGAGACGCAAGAGACACAGGTTCAAGGCCTGGGTTGGGAAGATCCCCTGGAGGAGGGCATGGCAACCCACTCCAGTATTGTTGCCTGGAGAATCCCATGAACAGAAGAGCCTGGCAGGCTACAGTCCATGGGGTCACAAAGAGTTGGACAGGACTGAAGTAACTGAGCAGGCAAGCACGCACTTCTGAGAGGGAGGTTCCCTTTAAAAGACAAGGCACTTATTATCCACGTGGGGGCCTGCAGTTCTCTCTGCAGCTCTTAACTGTGCCTCTAGACATCTTTCCTGACTGTTGTTCACCTGGAAGGTGTCCTTGCCAAATGGGACTACATTTGCTTTCTACACCTTCTTCCTCTGCCAAACAAGGACGCAGCTGCAATCAATAACAGACTGCTTCCAACTTCTGATGCGATGCAGGCTTCCAGATGACGAGGGGCGTCAAAACCAAGCACCATGAAGAATATTTAGAATCCTTTAGTGGAGGAGAAAGCCCGGGTGCTGCTCAACTATCAGAGACCTCCTATCTCTTCCAACTCTTTCTCTGGCTGCATTCCAGGATCATGGCTACACACCTGGAGCCAAGGGCAGCTGGGAGAAGCGGCAGAGAACCGCCAACAGGACCCTATGCCATCAGTGGGATGTTTAGAAAATCACCTTGACTGCTGCTTCAGAGGATCCTATCCCTTTTGTAATAAATCTTGTCTATTTATTCTGATGAATGGTCTTTCAGAAAGCAACTGGAATTGTGTTTTAAATTTTTAAAGTTAATTTTATTATGTGTGGCTGCACTGAGTCTTCGCTGTTGCGCGTGGGCCTTTCTCTAGTGGCAGCGAGCGGAGGCTACACTGTAGTTGCGGCGTGCGGGCTTCTCACTGCGGCGGCTTCTCTTACTGTGGAGCACGGGTTCTAGAACTTGGGCGCAGTAGTTGTGGCCCAAGGGCTTAGTTGCTCCACAGCACGTGGGATCTTTCCGGAGCAGGGATTGAACCTGTGTCACCCACACTGCAAGGCAGACTCTTAACCACTGGAAAGCCTGGGAAGCCTGGCTTGTTCTTTTTTTGTGGGGGGCGGGGGGTGGCGGAAATTGTTCTTTTTTCTTTGCAGTTATCAAAGTGGGAGACAATGAATGTAGTCCAGTGCTGACATTAAGAAGAACTTTCATCTGAACACCAAGAGGCGAGATGGAAGCTCCCAGAAGCCAGGAGCTGGGGGAGAAAGGGAGAGACCTTGTCATTCCCTCAAATGGCCAATATCAGTTCTGTTTTATAGAGCATCCATCATAAAAAGCATCACAGAAAAGGTTTTTTTGCTCTGTCTCCAATCTTGGTGAAAGATGTCTTTTTTTAACAATAGTTTCAGTTGCCAGGCATTCAAATGGGATGATACATTATGGCACTACGGCATTACCGATTCAGACTGAGTCAACAACAGCTTGTTGAAGCACCTGATTCTGCATACAGAACGCAGCACCCTGAACTCTCTGTACTTTGAACAAGCAGGGAATCTGTTCCTTTGTTTATCAACATTAGGTCACTCTGAGGTGCAGTACCAAGGGCTCTATTGTAAACCATGTTTAGTAGCTCCTGAGACAGCCTGGAAATTAACTGGTCAATTAGACAAACAGCCTGGATGTACATCTAATTGATAATGAATACATTTTGATACTATATCTGCTTAGCAGATTATCTACAAATTGCTTTATGCCTTGGATGGCTCCAAATTGTTACATGGACATCTGTTTTGTCCGCCACAAACATGTCATTTACAATGACAATTTTATCATTAACTGAAATCATGTCTTCGCTCACCTTATTAGTCTGTAATCTTCTAACTTTCTTATAAATATCTGGCGCATTGTGTGTGGGTCTGAGAGAGATTTCTGGGGTGGAAGATTTCTTATGAAATGTGTCCTTCTATTGGCTCACCCAGATGAATGTAGTTGTCCTTGCTGTACATATATATGTGGTGGTGATGGTTTAGTCACTAAACGTTTCCAATTCTTTGTGATCCTATGGACTGTGGCCCACCAGGCTCCTCTGTCTACGGAATTTCCCAGGAAAGAATACTGAAGTGGTTTGCCATTTCCTTTTCCAGGGGATCTTCCCGACCCAGGGATCGAACCTGCCTCTCCTGCTTGGCAGGCAGATACTTTACCACTGAGCCACCTGGTAAATATACATACTTTGCCTAAATGACTCATTTAAAAGTAACCCTGAAGTAGCAGAGAATTCCTGTCCTCATCTGTGTGCCTAGGCTCTGACAATTTAAAGCTAATTCAAGTTTTCCTGGTGAAGCTATCATGTGTTTGTGCCGCAGCCTCGAGATCCCAGAGGAGACCATCAGATAAATCCATATTAACAGATATTCTGCAAAATATCTGCTCACAACTCCTCAAAAACTGTCAAGGTCATCAAAAACAAGGGAAGTCTGAGAAACTGTCATAGTCTAGAAGAGCCTTAGGAGACGTGATAACTAAATGAAATGTGGTATTTGGGGTGGGATGCTGAGACAGAAAAAAGATATTAGGCAAACACTCAAGAAATAAAAATAAGTTATGAAAAGTTAGTGAATAATAATGTGCCCATACTGGTTCATTCACTATGACAAGTGTATCATACTATGAAAATGTATGAAGCTAACACAGGATGTTAACAGCAGGGGAAACTGGGTTGAAGATATAAAGGAACTCTCTGTCCTATCTTTACAACTTGCTTAACCCTAAAAGTATTCTAAAACAAGTTTTAAAATGAGCTCTCATAAAGAGGGAGTTCTTTTGAAAGGGACACTCATCTCCAGGTGAAAACTATGATGAGTCTCTGATTTTTGTGCTGATGTTGAGAGTACACACCTGGTCTTAAACCACTTTGGACAAATTACTTAATTCCACGGAAGCTCCGTCTCCTTATCTATCGAATGGGAGAAACCATGTTAACCCAAACAGACACCTCCAAAGAATCTATGAAACAAGGTTCAAAAATGCTACCACAGTGTCTGCAAGTAGAACGTGTCCCCAGAAATGGCACAGGACCCTACAGGGCCTTCCCGGGACAGACCCCTCCCCAGCATTCTCTGCTGTAGGTCTTCTCTGAAGGACCGAGACAACAGTATATGATGCACACATCTGGAGTTGTTTTACTGATGCTAAAACCACCACCAACAGAAGAAATTAACTACTTGATGATCATGAGCATGTAAGCCCCCAGACCTGCTGGTGCCTGCTGCTAAGTCTCTTCAGTCGTGTCCGACTCTGTGTGACCCCATAGACGGCAGCCCACCAGGCTCCCCCGTCCCTGGGATTCTCCAGGCAAGAACACTGGAGTGGGTTGCCATTTCCTTCTCCAATGCATGAAAGTAAAAAGTGAAAGTGAAGTCGCTCAGTCGCGTCCGACTCCTAGCGACCCCATGGACTGCAGCCTACCAGGCTCCTCTGTCCATGGGATTTTCCAGGCAAGAGTACTGGAGTGGGGTGCCATTGCCTTCTCCAGCTGGTGCCTAAGGATAGATAATGTTAACTCCTGTGACACAGCCCTGTTATCTCACCATCAACCAATCAGAGAACTGCGCACAAGCTGCTCGCACACCCCAAGACCCTGCGTCCTCACTTTGTTTTTAAAAATGCTTTGCTGAAACCCATCAGAGAATTCAGCCTTTTTGAGGACTCTCTGTCCTGAACTCCTTGCTTGGTGCAGTGCAATAAATATTGCAATGTCCTTCACCACAACCCAGTGTCAATAGACTGGCTTTACTGTTCAGGTGAGGAGACCCAAGTTTGGTTCCGTAATAGAAACAGAAGCAGTTGTTACAAGTAATAATAAAAGAAGCTCGGATTTTCCCGTTGAGCAGCCACAGGCTTCCAGTTGAAGATCTTAAAAAATACAGTTCTGTTTTCTTGCCAACAGAGCGTCAGGGCTATAAGAAGCTGTTGGAAGGATGAGCCCGTATGTAAATGAAGATGGCAGGAGGGAGTCTGTGAATGGAGGGCATTTGTGGAAAGCAGAAGCCTCTGCTAAAATGAAGTGAAGGAAATGGCTTAGAAGCTGCATATAGATTAGTCACAGATTATTACTTGACTTAAATTCACTGACACATTTCTATGGCAGGTCAGGGTGGTGGGAGCAGAAGGCAGAGATAAGAAGTGGGTAAACAAAGCCGCCCTTGTCTGTTCTTCTTCAAGCATGTCGTTGTCTGTGATGGTCTCCTCACCACGCCATGGCCATCAACATGCTTGTAACTGTGATGGGTCATTGATTTTCACATTCAGTTTGATGCTTGCCTGGTGATTTGTAATTTGAAAATCTATTCTACTCAGAAGGAAGCTACAAATGACTGTCAAACATAACAAATCTTGAACTCTAACTACCCAGAAAACAACAGCCTCTGAAATTGATGACCTGATGGTCAAAGGCATTTTGTCTTCTGTTTCCAAAGCACCAAGAAACATCAACTCCTTTAAAGGGAGAGTGGATAGATCTTTCATTTTCCTAATCAATTGACAAACATAAGTTCTTCTCAAAAATCTTTGTCTGCCTTTTCTAAAGGTTTTAGGAAGGACAGGGGCTTTCTTGGTGGCTCAGATGGTAAAGAATCTGCCTGCAAGGCAGGAGACCTGGGTTTGATCCATGGGTTGGGAAGATCCCCTGGAGGGGGAAATGACAATTTACTCCAGTATTCTTGCCTGGAGAATTCCATGGACAGAAGAGCCTGGTAGGCTACAATCCATGAGGTCACAAAGAGTCAGACACGACTGAGTGACTAACACTTTATAAGATGATTACTCATATGGGTGTAATTTCTCACATTTGCAGACTGACTTACTGCACATTTGAAGGCTCCACTGTGTCAATAACATACAAAAAACCAGTTGTCAGAATCAATATTTCAAAGAGTAAGTCAAAACCAGTGGGCATTTAACAACTACTTCCCCTCATTTTTCTTTTTTTTTAAATTTATTTATTTAAATTGGAGGCTAATTACTTTATGATATTGTGGTGGTTTTGCCACACATTGACATGAATCAGCCATGGGTGTACATGTGTTTCCCATTCTGAACCCCACTCTCCATCCCATCCCTCTGGGTCATCCCAGTGCACCAGCCCTGAGCAATGTCTCATGCATCGAACCTGGACTGGCGACCTGTTTCACATATGATAATATACATGTTTCAATGCTATTCTCTCAAATCATCCCAGCCTCGCCTTCTCCCAGAGTCCAAAAGACTGTTCTATACATCTGTGTCTCTTTTGTTGTCTCATATATAGGGTTATTGTTACCATCTTTCTAAATTCCATATATATGCATAAGTATACTGCATTGGTGTTTTTCTTTCTGGCTTACTTCACTCTGTATAATAGGCTCCAGTTTCATCCACCTCATTAGAACTGATTCAAATGTATTCTTTTTAATGGCTGAGTAATATTCCATTGTGTATATGTATCACAGCTTTCTTATCCATTTGTCTGCTGATGGACATCTGGGTTGCTTCCATTATCTATCGTTACCTAGTTGAGAGGCTCAGTCACTGGCCACTTCAAGACAATGTTGTCACCTGGGTTCACCAAACTTAGTCAGGAATAGAATTACAGGGATTAATCTTTAGTTCACCTTTATTCTACTAGAAGCATCACAAGAATACAAGTGACCTTTACAGAGAGGCTAGAAAGTAGCTGGTATGTTTCTGAGCTGCAGAAAAGATATTAAAAATCCACAAAATTGCTGCAAAGCCCTTTGAGTAAATCAGAAGGTGGCCAATTCTATAAGAACAGAGGCGCAATAGTCATAAAAGATGGAGTCAACTTATCAATTAGGATGAGCTAGATGGCTTATAGGTGAGAACCCATTTTTAACAAGCACCCATTGTAACAAAAACCACCATCTCATAAAAAGACTCCCAAGCTCCAAACAGTGCCTAATTCTTTCAAGTCATCATCAATTCAAGAAAATTCCATTAAAGGTAGAGTCTACGATACACTGGGTGTTTTGTCAAAGACTATAAAGTGAAAAGAGGAATTGATTTGTAGAAGGGAGAGTTTCAAACATGTTTCAGAAGCATACTTATTACACGAGGTGAAATACACCTCAAGGGGTTGCTGCTTAGAAAGGATGACACTCTTTTTCCCCTGAACTCTTTTACGTCACCTTCTCCCCTTGCTATAGGAAAGGAATCAGATGGGAGGAAAAGAGTAATAACTGCCAGCTTATCCTCAATAAGGAACCAGCCTCCCTGGGCACCGCAGCAACATTCCCTGCCTCTCTGTACCTCTGTTTACGTGGTCATCACAAAGAGCACATGACCTCTGGGTTGTGGCGAGGATTGTTACTGAGTCCAAGCTCACTCTGCTCGTGAGACAAGGTGTTGAGGCAAGGAAGACAACTTTATGCGGAAAGCCAGCTGACCGAGAAGACAGGCTGCTGCTGCTGCTGCTAAGTCGCGTCAGTCATGCCCGACTCTGAAACATCAGCTTTGCGGGATGGCAACAGGAGTCACCCCATGGACTGCAGCCCACCAGGAAGCCCACCAGGCTCCCCCATCCCTGGGATTCTCCAGGCAAGAACACTGGAGTGGGTTGCCATTTCCTTCTCCAACGCATGAAAGTGAAAAGTGAAAGGGAAGTCGCTCAGTCGTGTCCGACTCTTAGCGACCCCCTGGACTGCAGCCCACCAGGCTCCTCTGTCCATGGGATTCTCCAGGCGAGAGTACTGGAGTGGGGAGATAGTAGGCTAGTGCCTCAAAATAACCATCTTGTCAGGGCCTGGAAACCAGGTTCTTTTATGGATCAGAGATGGGGACAGGTGAGGAAACAAAGTAAAAAGGCTATTTAATTCTTGCAAATATCTCCTAGAATGGCAAGCCTCAGGCAAGGGGATGTGTTAGTTTTACTTCCTTACAGCCCTTCACAGTTGGGCAGGGTCAGGCTATCTCCCTGTGAGCCAAACAAAGGCACCCTAACTCAAGGGTCAGGCAGAGAGGGGTGGGCAGGGCCCACCAAGGCAGACTGTTATGTATGCCTATAATAACAAGGGGCAGCAGAGGATGAGATTGTTGGATGGCATCAAGGACTCAATGGACATGAGTCTAAGCAAACTCTGGGAGATGGTGAAGGACAGGGAAGCCTGGTGTGCTACAGTCCATGGGGTTGCAAAGAGGTGGACATGACTGAGGGACTGAACAACAATAATAAATAATAACAAAGGTAGCAAAATAAGAATTAAAGTAACAGAAGCAGAATCCAGTATGGATTCAAAATTAACCCTTATAGTTACAGGACTACATGAGTTAATACATGCAAAGCCATTCAATAAACATTTACTATCATTGTCATTACTTCCGAAACTGGAGTTGATAATGAGCCTCATGATGAGGAGAGAAACAGAAAGCATCGTTTAGACAGTGAGATTGTGGGGACAAGGGAGGACTCCTCTGAAACATCAGCTTTGCTGGATGGCAACAGGAGTCATTCAGACCTAACCTGGCTAGAGAAGAGACCCTAACCCCATGAACGCAGGAATTGGTTCAGGGACACACACTCCACCTAAGTTACTCTAGTGAGGTTCCAACCAGCAAAGGTAGAGGCTTCACCTGTTTGCCGATGGCTATGTCTCCTACCACTTGTTTGACAAATGTTAAATGAATCTTGGGAGAAAAGAAGAAAGACATTCTTTTTGTTGGGTTTGCTGTACTGGAATAGAAGTCTTGAGCTACTCGTAGCCGTTTTACTCCTATGAAGGGAGAACTTGCTTGAGAATAAAGCCAAACCAGAAGACAAAGGAGCTGTAAGAAAATGTTGTCAAAGCCATTTTAGCACCTGGATACAGCTGTACCTGAAGGAAACTCACTCTTGTATTTTTCAGTTACTAGTGATAATACAATCTCTTTCACTCTCTATTGCTATGATTTTTCTTTTGGAATCAATTTGAGTGTTTCTGAACTTGAACCTGACTTTTACTTTCTCTGTGCTATGGTCCACTCAAACACTATGGATTAGATTGAATTGAGAAGCTAAGCAGAGTTCATGATCACAGGGGAGATGGGATAAGTGGTAGGAGAGGCAGGAGAAGTCTCTGGTGCCCTGCTTCAGCTGGAGGCAGGAAGCTCCACTTTCTCTGGTCTCAACAGGAGCCAGAAGAAGAAGGAAGGTCACTCCCTACAGCTTGCATCACACAGTCTCTGTAGCCAGAGACGCATTCCAGACAATCCAATCCTACTCTCAATTTTTACAGAGAAAGAAGGACCTTGAGTAGCCTTGCCCAGTGTTACCTTGCCAGACAGGCAAGGTAAAATTCGCACTGCACAATTTTTATTTGAATCCTTGCAAAGCTGCCATATTTGGAAACACATAGCTCTGTTTCAAAACAACACCCATTTGAAAATCTTTATTATTTTTTGTTTATTTTTTTAAGTCAAGATGTTCCTTTGATCTGGCCTCAGTTCCTTCCACTTTAGCAGGTGGAAAACCTCTCAGCGGTATCGCTAAAGCTAGGGACAATGTCTTGTTTGCATTTTAATTTCTGTTCGGCAGAGTACCAGAAAGCTTGCAGGAGGCTCCTTCAATCAATTCCTGCAGTGGCCAAGCCAGACATATGTCATCTTCTGATTGGGCCCTCAGGGCTGAATTTGCAAACAATGCACCCTAAGCTATTAAGCCAATAAATGAACCTATTTTCAAAAGGAATATTTAAGTAGTTAGTTTGTTACTTAGAGGGAATTGAAAAGTGTGAAATCACTAGATTAGCAGTTGGAGAAGCTGAAGATCAGAGCTTATCTTCCATTCATACTGAGTTGTCAGCAACCTCTCAGAACAGTCACCCTGACCAATCACTCTGACCAGTCACATCTGCAGACACAAAAAGAGGCCCAAAGGCATCTGTCTCAATAGCAACGATCTGAAGGTGCAGATCCTAGAGCTGTCCTCACGTGGAATTTCAATGGAAAATGAATGATACTTAATTTCTGCAAGAAAGATGAGAATTGAAAGGTCTGGTTCCACCCTGGAACTGAAAAAGCAGATTACGGTCTTCTGGTCCTCATGATCAAATCTGTCTGACCGTATGCTTATTATAATTAAATCCATGTTAATTATGATTCAATTAGCAACTGAACCTGATGTCTTGTCTTCTCTCTTGTACTGTTAGGAAAGTCAGGATCTCTTTACTTGGCTTTCTCTTGGCTCACGTTTCAACTCTGCCTCCTAAAGATCGTGGGTGCCCAGAGTTTTCATCCATGGATATCTCCTTCTCCCATACAAGAGACATGTTTATTGTTCACATTTCTACAGAAATGATTTATTTATACACATGATTTATATGGGAATTTTATGTTTTATGGGATTTATAATTCTCGTAAGTATTCTCCCAAATGTGCTCCATAGAAATGAGTCTTACAGATGCCCTTGAAAATAAAAAGAAGCATGGGGATTCCCTGGTCAAATAACTTTGGGAACATACATGCTATATGCTCCCCTCGGAGATTTACAATGCCTGGCATAGCAGGTTAATGACTCAGAGAAATTTAGCAGGAAAAAAAAATAGTGGGGAAAAAACCTGTTTAACTGAATTTAACCCCATATTTCAAAAATCAATTTTGTCAATAGATACTTTCCTTCTTGGACTTTTATTAAAAGTCCCCAAAGAAGACGGTTTAGAGACCCAGCTTTGGATCTAGCTTCAGAAGCAGATGCTAAAGCTTTTTATTCATGCCCAGGGCTGAGGAAAAACAATTTCAAGGTGTATTAATGGTATGTCAGCATTTGTGCTTCAGGCAAGACTACTTTGGTTTAATTAAGACCTTTAACTTGATTCAGAGGTGTGTCAGGATTGAAAATGACTGGCTGTCATGGTTTCCTGATCTAAAGTATAAGACCTCCGCTAAGACAAGTGTGAATGCATATTTTTGATCTACTTGAAAATGTAATTTTCTAAAATAGCACTGGCAATACAAACAGCAATGTGGTTCATAAAAGTCCTTATCACTGATTTCATCGTTCATCTAGGCAGGATCTAGGGTGCCTTCTCGGGAAGCCTAGTGCCTATCCTTCCGCTCAAATCTCCATCAGTCTGTTGTTTGGGCTTCTAGGGAGATGCAAGGAAGCAACAGGCAATGAAAAGCCCTGAAAAAGTGAGGAAAGGCAGGGATAGGAAGATGGGATTAAACTGACAGGTAATTTAATTAAACAATTAATCAGTTAATTAATTGATTAATTATGCCAAGCAATACCTCACAGGGGGGGAAACTGTATTTAGCTTCTTATGATATTTCTGATGCTAAAAACTTAAGGTTGCTTCATAAATGTTTTATATATATATATATATATATATATATATATATATATATATAT
>SJYT01081935.1:0-20845 GCA_006410635.1 Cephalophus harveyi
GAAGGACTGATGCTGAAGTTGAAGCTCTAATACTTTGGCCACCTGATGCAGAGTTGACTAACTGGAAAAGACCCTGATGGTGGGAAAGATTGAAGGCAGGAGGAGAAGGGGATGACAGAGGATGAGATGGATGGATGGCGTTAACGACTCAATGGACATGAGTTTGAGCAAACTCCAGGAGATGGTGAAGGACAGGGAAGCCTGGCGTGCTGCAGTTCATGGGGCTGCAAAGAGTCAGACACAACTGAGCAACTGATCAAATAAAATCAAATCATAACAACTACAACAACAGCACATGAACTGAGAACTTCCAGATGTACAAGCTGGATTTAAAAAAGGCAGAGGAATCAGAGATCAAATATCTGCTGGGTCATAGAAAAAGCAAGAGAATTCCAGAAAAACATCTGCTTCTGCTTCATTGACTATGCTAAAGCCTTTGATTGTGTGGATCACAACAAACTATTGAAAATTCTTAAAGAGATGGGAATACCAGACCATCCTACCTGCCTGAGAAACCTGTATGCAGGTCAAGAAACAACAGTAGAACCAGACATGGAACATGGATTGGTTCAAAATTGGGAAAGGAATACATCAAGGCTGTATACTGTCACCCTGCTTATTTGACTTATATGCAGAGTATATCATGCGAAATGCCAGGCTGGATGAAGCATAAGCTGGGATCAAGACTGCTGGGAGAAATATCAATAATCTCAAATATCAGATGACACCACCCTAATGGCAGAAAGCAAAGAGAAACTAAAAAGCCTCTTGATGAAGGTGAAAGATGAGACTGAAAAAAGCTGGCTTAGAACTCAACATTCAAAAAATGAAGATCACAGCATCCAGTCCCATCATTTCATGGCAAATAAATGAGGAAAAAATGGAAACAGTGACAGACTTTATTTTCTTGGGCTCCAAAATCACTGAGGATGGTGACTGCAGCCATGAAATTAAAAGACCCTTGCTCCTTGGAAGAAAAGCTTTGACAAACCTAGACAGCATATTAAAAAGCAGAGACATCACTTTGCCAACAAAGGCCAACATGCTNAAAAATGGAAACAGTGACAGACTTTATTTTCTTGGGCTCCAAAATCACTGAGGATGGTGACTGCAGCCATGAAATTAAAAGACCCTTGCTCCTTGGAAGAAAAGCTTTGACAAACCTAGACAGCATATTAAAAAGCAGAGACATCACTTTGCCAACAAAGGCCAACATGCTAACAGTCAAAGCTGCGGTTTTTCCAGTAGTCATACACCGCTGTGAGAGCTGGACAATAAAAAAAGCTGAGCACTGAAGAACTGGTGCCTTCGAACTGCAGTGTTGGAGAAGACTCTTGAGACGAGTCTCCTGGACACCAAGGAGATCGAATCAGTCAATTCTAAAGGAAATCAACCCTGAACATTCACTGGAAGGACGGATACTGAAGCTGAAGATCCAATGCTTTGGCCACCTGATGTGAAGAGCTGACTCACTGGAAAAGACCCTTTTGCTGGGAAAGACTGAAGGCTGGAGGTGAAGGGGACAACAGAGGATGAGATGGTTGGATGGCATCACTGAGTAAATGGACTTGAGTTTGAGCAAGCTGCAGGAGATGGTTAAGGACAGGGAAGCCTGGCCTGCTGCAGTCCATGGGGTCACAAAGAATCAGGCATGACTGAGCGACTGAACAAGACAAAATGGTCTTCCGATTCCTGTTTTACAACATAAAATATCCTGGGAATTCATTAGTTTTTCTTCCGCTCCAGCGAAAAGATTTTATAGCAAGATTTGGGTTGAGAGCTACAGAGTGTGACTTTCTTCAGATTGGTTGGTGGTGAGGAAACAGAGAAGTACTCTAGGAGTCTTGTGCTCAGCTTGAAGTTACCATCCTTCACTTGTGTGGGGGCCTTAGTTCTGAAGAATAACTCAAAGCGACTATCACTTTCACGTATATTCCCTGAGAAGGAACCAGGACCCTGCCCCAAGGCTGTGCTCTACTATTGTTTCCAGACAGTCCCTCTCCTGTGTTTCTACATCCCCTCCCTTCCCTGATAAGCAAATGTGTGAATCTGCCCTATGTGAGGCTGAATGGAGCCTATTTCTTACAAATGAGAAATGGGGGACACAGGAAGGATTTGTACCACATGGGACCCCACAGGCTCCTGCCTGGTTTCATTACTGTGTCTACAAGAAGACAGCTCCCATCCTATGGGGGCGGGGGGTAAGATAAAAATTAGAACAACCAGAAATATATACAAATCACTTGAACTACAGAGACGTTACATAAACAGTACTGTCATTCCTTTGGCATAGGATGGGCGGTGTGTGTGGCTGGATTGATTGGGATCAGATCTGCACTTTGACAAGGGTGGCATCTGCAGGTAAAAGGACAGACTGGAAGCATCCAGATCAAAGTTTGTAAGCATGTGACTAGTGCCCTAGGGAGCAGCAGAAATCAAGAGGAGGGAAAATGGACTTCCCTGGTGATACATAAGAACCCGCCTGCTGATAGAGGGGACAGGGACGTGATCTTTGGTCCAGAAAGATTCCACATGCTGTGGAGTGACCAAAGCCTGTATATGCCACAACTATTGAGCCTGTGTGCTGCAGCTACTGAAGCCTGTGTCCCCTAGAGCCTGTGATCTGCAACAAAGGACGTCACTGCAGTGAGAAGCCTGTGCACTACGAGAGAAAGCCCAGGCACAACAACAAAGACCCAGCACAACCAATAACAGTAATAACCATAATGATAGAAAATTAAACAAAATGATTTTTAAAATAAATAAATATACAAAAGGAAGGAAGAGATCTCAAGAGCTTATGATGTGGAGTGCAGAGAGGACAAGACACAGCTCAGGTTTCTGGTTTGAGTATGTGGGGAAATGGTGGTGCCAGTCACCAGGATGGAAAAAAAACACAAGAGGTCTGAGGTGGCACAGATGTGATTACAACATAATCTGTGAGCATTGCATCATAGAATGATATTGCTTCTGGTGCTAAAGTGCAAAATTAAAATATTCAACCACTGTTTCATTGGCAAGAGCATAGGAGACAAGTTACAGAACAGCATTTATGTAACAAAAACACTTTGCAATCAATAAGTTTAAAATAGGAGCTTGGAAGTCAATTTTAAAAACAGGGGAAAAAAAAAACCTTCGCTACTGCTACAAAAAGGGTTTTACAGAGACAGATTTCTTGTCTACGACATTTACTCTTCATACAACAAACAATTCACAAGAATAAGCCAAGAAATAACTGGTCCCACAAATGTACCATGCGTACACCCACAATATATACCTTTGATTCTTAGCAATTTGTAAAAATAAAAAAGGAAAATCCACCAAAGCACAGAACAGACCAGGCAGTGCTTTGCCTCTCAACTAAGGCCTCTCAGATAATGTATTGCAATGTCGGGGGTGGGGGGGCGGATATTATTCATTCTGAAATTCTTGGAGAACATGGAACAGAACTTAGCAAGGAATTAAATGATATATATGGAGACACACATACAGAGAGAAATGAGACGTGAGGGACCAGGTGTTTCTGAACGGAATTTCAAATGCAAACTATCAGTTTCTCGTCGTCCCAATAAACCCTTTAGACATTCATTTGTACATCTGTCCACATGACATGTATTTATGAAATATTTTCTGCCTTTTTATTGAAGGCCTCTTACTGGATGAACCTGGAGCTCTTGGAAGAAATCTTGGCTAGGAAGTATTCTCCCAAGCAGCCATGGGCCTGGGGGCTCACTTACAGAAAGAATAAGGTAGAAAAGAGGTCTGAGGGCTGAGCATTGGCATTTAAATGGTCAAGGTAACAGGAACAGCAACCAAAAAGATGAGAGAAGGGAGTGATGTCCTGGAAGCCAAGAGTCTGGAACTCAGAAGAAATCCAGGTTTACAAGTTCCTGACCTACAGCTGATATCTGGGGGTCAGATGAAATTGTGCAGGGCAATGGTTCCCAAAGTGTGGATCATACACTCTTGGGGAACCCCAACACCCTTTTAGAAGACCTGCTAGTGCCATCATAATACCATGATGTCATTTGCCATTTTCACTGTATTGACATGTGTATTGAGGCTGCAAAAGTTATGGCGGGTAAGACTGCTGATGACTTATTAAAAATCAAGACAATGGCACCAAACTGTACTAGTCATAAGGATATCCTTCACTGTCACACACGCTCAGTAAAAAAAAGAAAAAAAACAACACACACACCAATTTCACTTAGAAGTGCTCCTGATGCAGTAAAAATTATTTTTATTAAACCTCGATCCTTGAGTACATGTCTTTTAAATATTCTGCATAAAGAATGGGGAAGCAATCATCAAGCACTTTGGCCATAAACAGAAGTGGCTGTCACCAGGAAAAGCACTTGTGCTTTCTTGCCTTGCAAGCAGAACTGGCAAGTTTTTTAACGAAACACCAAATTTACTCGAAAGAACAACTGACAAACAATGATCACTTGGGCTTGCACATTTGGCAAATATTTTCTCAAAATTGGATAAAGCGAGCCTGCTACTGCAAGGAAAGTAACTAATGACAAAATTGGAGCTTTCAAGCAAAAATTGGTATTTATGTGCTCCTGTGAGCTTGACAACTTCCCAACACTTACAGGCTTTTCTGATGAGCTTTTTGGTGACAGTCATGATTATGATTTTTTAAAATATCACGCAATAAAATGTATTAACATTTGGGAGATCTGTATAATTCAGTGAACCATTATTTTTCAGACGAGGAACGAAGAACATAACAAAACCACACACAGGTAAATATCCATTTAAACTGTAACATAAAACAAGATTACGACTTAACAAAATATGAAGGTTCACTGAAAACAGTTTCAGATGTCACACTGCAACTACCTTTTTAAAACTTCACTTACTGAGTCCTTATAGTACTAAAGAAAAACATCCACAATTTTCTGAAAAGAATATCAAAAGAACTCTTCCTTTTACAATCATATGTCTGTATAAGATCAGATATATGTGAAGGTTCTTCATATATTTCAATCAAACGTAGAAGAGCAAGAGACTGAAAAGTGGATGGGAATCCAGCTTTTCAGACAGTAAAGGGTTTTGCAAAAATGTAAAACAATGTCCCTCTTCTCACTCCATTGTTTCTAAGAGTTACTAAGTCATAAAAATATTACTTAATGAAAAAGGAGTACGTCAAGGCTGTATATTGTCACCCTGCTTATTTAACTTATATGCAGAGTACATCAGAGCGCCGAAGAATTGATGCTTTTGAACTGTGGTGTTGGAGAAGACTCTTGAGAGTCCCTTGGACTGCAAGGAGATCCAACCAGTCCATTCTGAAGGAGATCAGCCCTGGGATTTCTTTGGAGGGAATGATGCTAAAGCTGAAACTCCAGTACTTTGGCCACCTCATGCGAAGAGTTGACTCATCTGATGCTGGGAGGGATTGGGGACAGGAGGAGAAGGGGACGACAGAGGATGAGATGGCTGGATGGCATCACTGACTCAATGGATGTGAATCTGAGTGAACTCCGGGAGTTGGTGATGGACAGGGAGGCCTGGCGTGCTGCGATTCATGGGGTCGCAAAGAGTCGGACACGACTAAGCGACTGAACTGAACTGAATGCTAATATAGAGTGAGCTTACTATTGGCATTTAAAAATATACAAGTATCTTTAAACTTCTTAGTTTTCATTTCTAATACAGTAAAATATCAATGGATAAATTCATATAAACAAAAGTTCCCTAAGTCTTAAATTTTTTAGTGTAAAGGGGTCCACGGAGAAGGCAATGGCACCCCCCTCCAGTACTCTTGCTTGGAAAATCCCATGGACGGAGGAGCCTGGAAGGCTGCAGTCCATGGGGTCGCTGAGGGTAGGGCACAACTGAGCAACTTCACTTTCACTTTTCACTTTCCTGCATTGGAGAAGGAAATGGCACCCCACTCCAGTACTCTTGCCTGGAGAATCCCAGGGACGGGGGAGCCTGGTGGGCTGCCGTCTATGGAGTCGCAGAGTCGGACACAACTGAAGTGACTAGCAGTAGCAAAGGGGTCCTAAGACCAATGATTAAGAGATGCTGGATTAGGGGAAAGTATCCACAAAGAATAGCCGAGAGCCAGGGCAGGTCCACATGCAGAAGTTGAGCTGAAGAGGAGTAGCCTGCACAGAGAAATTGAAAAGGTCTGAGGATTCACAGAAGCCAAAAAAGAGGGAGAACTTTGATGTGTTTGTTGTCTTAAGTACTACTGAGAGATTGAGAAAGGAAGAAAGATACTAGTGGAAACACACTATCATAATACCTGTAGAATTGCCAGGCCTGGTATGAAACCAGGTACTTCCTCCTTCATCTGAATGACTTGGTTCTTCAGTCTCTCCTTTATTTGCCTAGAGAAAAAGGAGTTAAACTGGAGTTAAAACTTAATGCTTCAAGTCACAAATAAGTGATATGTATTATTAGATACATTGAAATTGAAAAAACACCTTCACTAAACAGACATTAGGGAGAAGGCAATGGCACCCCACTCCAGTACTCTCGCCTGGAAAACCCCATGGATGAAGGAGCCTGGTGGGCTGCAGTCCGTGGGGTCGCTAAGAGTCGGACACGACTGAGTAACTTCACTTTCATTTTTCCCTTCATGCATTGGAGAAGGAAATGGCAACCCACTCCAGTGTTCTTGCCTGGAGAATCCCAGGGACGGGGGAGCCTGGTGGGCTGCTGTCTATGATAGGGTCACACAGAGTCGGACACGACTGAAGCAGCTTAGCAGCAGCAGCAGACAGACATTATCTGATGTCGTATGTACTCTGTACCACCCATCAATTTTCCAGGGCTCAAGCAGACACAGATCTTTTCTAATTCTCACTGATACTGACTGGGCCATGGGTTATGGGACAACTAGTTTAAAACACACTAGTTGAACATATAAAATAGATCATCAACAAGGACAGAGAACTCTTCATTATTCTGTAATAGCCTAAATGGGAAAAGAACCTGAAGACTAGATATATATATAACTGAATCACTCTGCTGTGCACCTGAAACTGAAACATTGTAAATCAACTATCAGTTCAGTTCAGTCGCTCAGTCGAGTCTGACTGTTTGCGACCCCATGAATCGCAGCACGTCAGGCCTCCCTGTCCATCACCAACTCCCGGAGTTGACTCAGACTCACGTCCGTTGAAATCAACTATACTCCAGCATAAAATTAAAACATTTTTAAAAACAATACACGTTTACAGCATTCAAAATCATACAGGGAACAAACAAAAACTTGGACCAACGCTTTTGGAAGGATGCTAATACCTTTTTCAGCATTTCCACTTTCTGAGCGCTACAGGAAAAAAGTTCACAGGAAAGAACTCAAGCTCACACCTTCTGCTCAACCTACCCTACCTAGTCACAGGGTATCTACCGAAGCTTGAATGATAAGTCAGTGAATCCCACTCTGAATTCAGCATGAATTTACAAATTATATCCTAGTTCACAAAAGAATTTCCCTTACTAAGTTGAAAGTATAACCTCTTGTGAAACAAAGATACATCACTTTACTAACATACAACTTCTCTACAATAGGACATTAAGTAAATGCCATTACATCCTTAAGTAAACATTCAAATTAGTCCAAACTGTCCAGTTATGATGCAGTTATTAACTTGAACAGGATCTGTCTCTCCTGAAGGACCAGTTTTGTCATTTATCTTCATCTTAACCACAGTGACAAACAAATATGCCCAGATATTCACACCATCTCTTCCCTCGTTCTAATTTGGTTACTCCCTCCCCCAGCTCTCCACACTTTACACATATCTGGCATAGAAAGGCACAGGAGGACTTCTCTGGTGGTAGAGTGGATAAGAATCCACCTGCCAACGCAGGGGACATGGGTTCGATCTCTGGTCGGGGAAGAGTCCACATTCTGCAGAGCAACTAAGCCTGTGTGCCATGACTACTAAGCCTGCACTCTAGAGCCCACAGGCCACAACCACTGAACCCATGTGCTACAACTACTGAGGCCTGCATGCCCTAGGGCCTGTGCGCCAGGACAAGAGAAGCCACTGCGAGGAGAAGGCCATGCACCGCAATGAAGAGTAGCCCCCACTCGCTGCGACTAGAGAAAGCAACTAGCCCCAGCACAACCAAAAAAAAAGTAACTTTAAAAAAGTACAGGAGTAGCAAAGAGTAGATTATTTGGGTTAGCCTAGTAAATGGTAGGAGAAGGCAATGGCAGCCCACTCCAGTACTCTTGCCTGGAAAATCCCATAGATGGAGGAGCCTGGTGGGCTATAGTCCATGGGGTCACTAGGAGTCGGACACGACTGAGCGACTTCACTTTCACTTTTCACTTTTATGCTTTGGAGAAGGAAATGGCAACCCACTCCAGTGTTCTTGCCTGGAGAATCCCAGGGAAGGCGGAGCCTGGTGGGCTGCCGTCTATGGGGTCGCACAGAGTTGGACACGACTGAAGTGACTTAGCAGCAGCAGTAAATGGTAAGAATGTTTAGTGATACAAGAAGTTAGAACTAGGACTGCAAAATCTTGTAGCTAGTAGCCTTGTTTTTTCAAATCCAATAGTCTACAAATCATATGTTCAACACAAGTATCAACTGACTATTGGATTTCTTTTACTGGGATTTTAATGAACAGAGGCACAATTCTGCTCTGACACAAGACAACAGGAAACACTAGAGTTGCCAAGTCTTCCCTGGCTGCTGCTGAAACTCCCCAGCAGCTCCAGCCAGAGTGGTTTCTCCTGCATGAGGACTGGAAGTGCTGCCCAGGTTGCTGCAGAGAACAAGTCTCCACTCTCTGCTCTCCCCTTCCTCCCCGCAACCACTGTCATAACTAACACAAAGTGCCAGGCAGAGGCTTCTACTGGTTCTCCCTACCCCTCCCCGCCCAAACAAAACCCACAGTGGGGAAGGGAGTCCTAGGAGGGGGAGTTCCTGGCACAATGTGAGACAGTAAGGTGAACCAACAGTGAAAAGAGGAACACATCTGAGACTCAATAACCCCCTGCGGTAGGCAAGGGAGAAAAAGCGTTCTTATTCCTGTTCACTGATGCAGACACAGGCGCTAGCAGTCGGGACAGGTGCCTCTCCCAGGGCCAGTTTACAGAAAGAACAACAGGTGCAAAAGGCCCCCAGTGGGTAAATGAGGTCCAAGAGGAAGCAGTAATCAAATCAGGTAGATAGTCGTTTATTCTGAATGTGATGGGAAGCCATTCGAGGGTTTTCAATGGGGATGACGTGATGGAACGCACATAAAAAAAAACAACACACTTTTTGGCTGTGCCTGCGACATGTGGGATCCCAGTTCCCCAACCTGGGATGGAACCCTCACTCTCATTGGAACCGAAGCATCTAGACCACCAGGGAAGTCCTCAGCCTTACATTTTTAAAGGATTATTCTTGCTGCTGAATTGGGAATACACCCAAGGGGGAAAGGTTAGAATCAAGGACATCAGCAAGAAGTTACTGCAACTGTAAAATCCAGGCCAAGAGGTGATGGTAGCTTGGATTATGGTATCAGAGGTAAACTGGCAAGAGGTATATATTCCAGATATACGAAACATGAAACACAGAGGAAATACTAGGAATACAGGGGGCTCTGAGGTTTGGGGGGGTTGTGAGATGGAGCTGGAAAGACTGATGGTACAAATATTTTAAGGACAGGACAGTGAATTTATTTACCAACTCTTATAAGGATTCTAGAATAAATAAGCATTTGAGACCCAAGGAAAGAATCTAGGGACAAATAAAAATAATACTTAAACTCAGCAGGTAGTAAGCTGTAGGAACTCAGTACTACAAGGTAGTTGAGGTGGAAAATGTTGTTTCAGCCCAGGAAGTTAAGAGCAAAGAACATAATGTTCTTTATTTTCTATGCTATAATTTAAATGGGTCTAAGGGTACATTTCTTTTCCCCTAAAAGAAATTATAGCTTGAGATCACTTATACTGCCTCCCTTAAACTTTTTCTAAGAAGCAGGATCATTTTAAAATTTGCAGGGATATTCTTCCAACTACAAAGCTCTGCTGAAAAGTTAACACTTAGGCCTCTTTATGAGACATGATCAGAATATCAATGAGACAGTCTAACATGCACATAAACCACAGTAAGCAAGAACTAGACAGCACAGAACACTAAAGCATCAGGTGGAAAATCTGCCCTGGTGAAGGGGGCAGGTGGGGGGAGAAATTAAGATACTTGTAATTAGGTCTTCATAAGTCCCTTAACATTTTTTTTTCCTGCCTGGCTTTCTTGTTTGGCCAGAAACTGAAGTACCTTAAAATGAAAAGTAGAAAAACAAACCCAAGTGTCAGGTATGTCTGAAGTTGAGACTATAAAAGAAAAAGATGGAGAGAAAAATTAACACTCCCTCGTCTACCTTTATTTTAGGGTCATAAAGCTGTGATGAATTAAATAGGGGGAAGCCCTTTACTTTTTATAGCCCATTTTTAGAAAGTTTAAATGTATAATGGAATAACTTTCGAATCACTGAAGCTTCCTAAATCAACAGAAAGTTCCTTGATTGCAGACACCTCTCATTTCTATCCATGGCCCTGCAAGTTACATCATCCTGGTAAAAATTTTGGGAGCAAAGCTAGGCAGAAGTGGGCATATGGAGAAACATCCCTGATCCCTGAATAGAACTACACATGCTGGTCACACCATCTTCCATCAGCATACCCTAAAATCTGAGGGAAGACATAGCTCAGTCTTGATGTAGGAAAAATGAGAACTAGAGTACCACTGACATTAGCAGACAAAGTAGCAGTAAACCATTGACGTCTCTCTGGTCCTGAAGGACAGATACTAGTCCTGAGCCGAGAATCATAGCCAATTAAACGTGAACAGACACAGAGGCAGTTTAACTAAGTTACTACTGGCATCTAGTGGGTAGATGCAATTACATATCCTACAATGCACAGGACAAAGCATAGCAAAGAATTACCCATTAACAGTGCCCAAGGCTGAGAAACTCTGCTGCTGGCCAATAAAATGCAATGTTGGGGTTACCTTTTCTAAGCTGCAAAAATCAAGGTGGAATCATTTATAGCTCAACCTGTCAAAATTTGTTTGAATTTCTATGGATCTGCATGACTTATCAGTTTTTTCCAAGCTGACTTCTCCCACACCCAAGTGTCAAAGACTCTAGTTAATAAAAGTCAAAGGTGTACATCCCTATAGAATCTTATTACTCTTGAACAGTCCTAGTCAAAGTCTAACATCCCTAAACAGTCACCTAGATCTCTTGCCTCAAGTCTTGTACAATTACTCTTGCAAAACTCCATTACAAGTTTCAACTCATTCTGTTTCACAGGAGGGCTCATTTTTAAATTTTGGACATTTTATGCCTGAGAAGAAAAAGCATTGCCAAAATATAACCCTAACAAAGACATTTCAACAGAAGCTACAGGTAGGAAAAGGAGGCAGAAAAGGATATTTAGCTACATGGCTAAGAAATCTACATAATGAAAATAAAAGCTGCCCAGTCAACAAACACTGAAATGTTAACATAGGCTTAGAGGAATTTGCAAATGATCCTTAAAAGGTCCACAGAATAAGCCTTTAGTGGTTGATCAGAGAAAAAGCAAGAACATTCGTCAACACGTAGGGCTATTCTAAACCAAGAAACACATTTCTCTTTTTCCCCTCAAGGTTGTTGTTTTAAGATTTTATAATGCAGTAAAACACAAATGTCTGATTTTATTTGCTTTATTTTCATTTCGTTCATTTGCTGTTTTATTTTTCACCGAACCTCTCATACTGCTAAAAAATTCTTCAAATTTTTGGGAAAAACTTAACATGTAGTTCCTTGTAAAAACAATTGAGGCCACCTAGTGTTCCAAGAAAGGTATATACTTCAAATCCCAAGTTAGTTTAATTGAATTAAATATTTTTCTTGTTAAAGAACATATTTGCAAACGATGTGACTGACAAGGGCTTAATTTCCAAAATATATAAACAACTCATACAACTCAAAACAATGCAATCAAAAAATGGGAAGAAGACCTAGACATTTCTCTAAAGAAGACATACAGATGGTCAATAGGCACATGAAAAGATGTTCAACATTGCTAATTACAGAGACACAAATCAAAACTACCTGAGATATCACATTGCGCTAATCAGAAGGGCTATCATCAAAAAGTATAATGAATGCTGGAAAGGGTGTGGAGAAAAGGGAACCTTCCTACATTGGTGGTGGGAATGTAATAAATTGGTGCAGTTACTATGGAAAACAGGGTGGCAGTTCCTCTAAAAACTAAAACCAGAGTTGCCACGTGATGAAGCAATCCCATTCCTGGGTAGATAGCCAGTGTGTGTGTGTGAGTCGCTCAGTCATGTCTGACTCTTTGCGACCCCATGGACGGTAGCCCACCACGCTCCTCTTTCCATGGGGATTCTCCAGGCAAGAATATTGGAGTGGGTTACCATTTCCTTCTCCAGGAAGATATCCAGATGAAACTATAATTTTAAAAGATACACACACACCCAAAATCTGCCTGCAATGTGAGAAACCCAGGTTTGATCCCTGGGTCAGGAAGATCCCCTGGAGAGGGAAATGGCAACCCCCTCCAGTATTCTTGCCTGGAGAATCCCACGGACAGAGGAGCTTGGTGGGCTACCGTCCACGGGGTTGCAAAGAGTCAGACACACCTGAGCAACTATTCTTTCACTCTTCACAGCAGCACTATTCACACTAGCCAAGATATGGAAACAACCTAAATGCCCATCAGCAAGTGAACAGATAAAGAAGATGTGATACACACACAATGGAATACTACTCAGCCATAAAAAAGAACAAAATAATGCTGTCTGCAACAACATGGACGGACCTAGAGATTATCACACTAAATCAGAAAGAGAAAGACAAATATCGTGATATCATTTATATGTGGAATCTAAAACATGATACAAATGAACTTATCTACAAACCAGAAACAGACTCACGGACATAGGACAGACTTGTGGGTGTCAAGGCAGGGCAGGTGGGGAAGGGATGGACTGGGAGTTTGGGAGTAGCAGATGCCAACTATTCCCTATATAGAATGGATAAACAAGATCCTACTGTATAGCACAGGGAACTATAATCAGTACCCTGCGATAAACCATTATGGAAAAGAACATGAAGCAGAATGAGTGTATGTATATATATAGACACATACACACACACATACAGAACTGAATCACTTTGCTATACAGCAGAAATATAACACTGTAAATCAACTATACTTCAATAAAATAAATGTAAAAAGATTACCTTCTTGTTGATACATCATTTTTAGTGATACATAATATCAAGCGCTACATTTTATCAGTATACACATCAACTAACACCAGTACTCTTTTATTAAAGAACAAAATATTTACAATGATTATAATTTTATGCAAATATTTACTAAACTTGACAGGTACCTCAAACATATATTTGAAAATATGAATCTATTTTATGCTCCAATGAAAATTTAGAATGTAAAATTCTTCCATCCAATTCTCTCAAACTCTCTCAAAGACCCAAGGGAACGGTGACTTACCTGATACTTATGACATGAAAACAGCTAACTGGTGTAAAATTCTAATAAACCTCCAAATTCTCAGTGAGCGTAAAGGTCATCATTAATCCATATACACAGTGACAAAACAAATGCTTTTGAGGTCTCCAGATCAGGGTTTATGGATCTCAACATGACTGACATTTGGGCTGGATAATTCTATGTTGTGGGGACATCCTGTGCATTGCAGGATGCTCAGCAGCATCCCTGGCTTCTCCCTCTAGATGCCAACAGCAGACAGCCACTCGCCACATGACAAGCAAAAATGTCTCCAGACATGTCCAAATGTGGCCATGGAAGGAGGGACAAAACTGCCACCATTTAAGAACCACTGACCTAGAGGAAACGAATGCAGCTACAAACTAGACTGAGTTGGTGGGGAAAGGCTTCGTAGCTCAGTCAGTGAAGAATCCACCTGCAATGCAGGAGACCTGGGTTCGATCCCTGGGTTGGGAAGATCCCCTGGAGGAGGGCATGGCAACCCACTCCAGTAGTCTGGCCTGGAGAATTCCATGGACACAGGAGCCTGGAGGTCGCATGGGGGGAGGTCGCATGGTCGCATGACAGTCCATGGGGTCGCAAAGAGGCAGACATAACTGAGCTTTATAAAAGGTAAGATTTTAAAAGCAGACTAAAAGTACATTAACATTAGAGAAAGGTCACACAGAGGAAAGCACTGTCAGAGAGGGTGCACACCGCCAGGTACAGTCCCACCTTCCCCCTGCCCTCACATGGAGTGGGGGCAGCTTCTTCTCAGACCCAACAAATCGGTGATGCTGAATCAGAGAGTACAGTATTGCTGGACTTTACATTTCTTTCAAAACGTCAGGCGACCATGTGTAATTAATTAATTAATTCTTATGTGTAATTACACACTAATGTGTTGGGAAGTAATCCAATTTTTAAAAATAAATCTGCAAGCCCAACGAAATACAACTACATCTGGCCTCCAGGGTACCATTCTGTAATCCTCAGCTGGTAGCAAGAGTTAAGAGATGTGATGGAGTGGCTGCAAGTCTCAGGATCTGCAAGCAAGGGCCCAACACCCAGAATTAGTCCTATTTCAGGACTATCTAACCACAGATCTAAATGTCAGAGCAGATGACATTCAGCAGGCCTCTGGGTCAGCATCCGAGGGGAATGTGGAAAGAGTGTAGAAAATACTGGGGTCTCCACCAGGAGAAGAGGAGAGGCCAACAGCTCTTAGCTGAGAAAAGGCTCAGAGACCTGGCCTTTCTGCTTTTAGAGAAGACTAAAGGACAGTCTCGCAGAAGGCGATGGCACCCCACTCCAGTACTCTTGCCTGGAAAACCCCATGGACGGAGAAGCCTGGCGAGCTGCAGTCCATGGGGTCGCGAAGAGTTGGACACGACTGAGCGACTTCACTTTCACTTTCATGCATTGGAAAAGGAAATGGCAACCCACTCCGGTGTTCTTGCCTGGAGAATTCCAGGGTCGGGGGAGCTTGAGCTCCCCCTGGGCTGCCATCTATGGGGTGGCACAGAGTTGGACACGACTGAAGTGACTTAGCAGCAGCAGCAGCAAAGGACAGTCTTGGGTAGGAACGGCTTAGGTCCAAAAGGCTTCTTACTTACTAAGCAGGGGTCAACATCCAAAGGAAAAATCATTTATCTTAAATCATGCAAGGCGGTGAACCCTTCTCCCCATAACACTGGCAGGATCATGGCCCCACCTGCTTCAAATCTTTGCCTACAAGTCCCTTTTACAATGAGTATGAGGTTAATTTCCATATTCAAAATTATAATCCCTGTGAATCAGAAGTCCGCCCCTCTTCCCTGCTCTGGTTTTGGAAGGCTTTGGCAAAACCTTTAACAAAAACACTCCCTATTTCCTGAGGCGCATCAAGCATCAGCAACCCAAAGGTGTACCTCTCCTGCCCAGGCTTGAAGGCAAGAACTTTTCAGCAAGGGGGAAAAAAAAAAGTTTAGCTAACAAAGGAGGGTGGTTTGACTGGTCTTCAACCTGTCAAAAATGACTTTCTCTGAAAATGATTTTCTGAGGTGACTCAGTTTGATTCATTCATCTCTTAAAAGGGAGAGCCAAATCTAGCCAGTAAAAGACTGCAATTCCTTTTAGCAAGCAAATAAAAAGCCCTTGGAGAGGAAGGAAAATACACTGATGAGGGTCTGCCACTAGCCTTAGAACTCTTGGTCAAACAAGTCACTTCTGGCTCCAGTTTCATAAACTGCAACATGGAGGAAGCAGTGACCTGGGTAGCGGAGAAACCCTGCCTGTGGCACGGTTAGCTGCCCTCTCCCTCAAGGTCAAAGGCTTACAGGGTGCCAGGAGCCACCTTAAAGCAATCCCATTCCTGGGTAGATAGCCAGTGTGTGTGTGTGAGTCGCTCAGTCATGTCTGACTCTTTGCGACCCCATGGATGATAGCCCACCACGCTCCTCTGTCCATGGGGATTCTCCAGGCAAGGATATTGGAGTGGGTTACCATTTCCTTCTCCAGGAAGATATCCAGATGAAACTATAATTTTAAAAGATATACACACACCCAAAATCTGCCTGCAATGTGAGAAACCCAGGTTTGATCCCTGGGTCAGGAAGATCCCCTGGAGAGGGAAATGGCAACCCCCTCCAGTATTCTTGCCTGGAGAATCCCACGGACAGAGGAGCTTGGTAGGCTACCGTCCATGGGGTTGCAAAGAGTCAGACACACCTGAGCAACTATTCTTTCACTCTTCACAGCAGCACTATTCACACTAGCCAAGATATGGAAACAACCTAAATGCCCATCAGCAAGTGAACAGATAAAGAAGATGTGATACACACACAATGGAATACTACTCAGCCATAAAAAAGAACAAAATAATGCTGTCTGCAACAACATGGACGGACCTAGAGATTATCACACTAAATCAGAAAGAGAAAGACAAATATCGTGATATCACTTATATGTGGAATCTAAAACATGATACAAATGAACTTATCTACAAACCAGAAACAGACTCACGGACATAGGACAGACTTGTGGGTGTCAAGGCAGGGCAGGTGGGGGAGGGATGGACTGGGAGTTTGGGAGTAGCAGATGCCAACTATTCCCTATATAGAATGGATAAACAAGATCCTACTGTATAGCACAGGGAACTATAATCAGTACCCTGCGATAAACCATTATGGAAAAGAACATGAAGCAGAATGAGTGTATGTATATATATAAACACATACACACACACATACAGAACTGAATCACTTTGCTATACAGCAGAAACATAACACTGTAAATCAACTATACTTCAATAAAATAAATGTAAAAAGATTACCTTCTTGTTGATACATCATTTTTAGTGATACATAATATCAAGCGCTACATTTTATCAGTATACACATCAACTAACACCAGTACTCTTTTATTAAAGAACAAAATATTTACAATGATTATAATTTTATGCAAATATTTACTAAACTTGACAGGTACCTCAAACATATATTTGAAAATATGAATCTATTTTATGCTCCAATGAAAATTTAGAATGTAAAATTCTTCCATCCAATTCTCTCAAACTCTCTCAAAGACCCAAGGGAACGGTGACTTACCTGATACTTATGACATGAAAACAGCTAACTGGTGTAAAATTCTAATAAACCTCCAAATTCTCAGTGAGCGTAAAGGTCATCATTAATCCATATACACAGTGACAAAACAAATGCTTTTGAGGTCTCCAGATCAGGGTTTATGGATCTCAACATGACTGACATTTGGGATGGATAATTCTATGTTGTGGGGACATCCTGTGCATTGCAGGATGCTCAGCAGCATCCCTGGCTTCTCCCTCTAGATGCCACCAGCAGACAGCCACTCGCCACATGACAAGCAAAAATGTCTCCAGACATGTCCAAATGTGGCCATGGAAGGAGGGACAAAACTGCCACCATTTAAGAACCACTGACCTAGAGGAAACGAATGCAGCTACAAACTAGACTGAGTTGGTGGGGAAAGGCTTCGTAGCTCAGTCAGTGAAGAATCCACCTGCAATGCAGGAGACCTGGGTTCGATCCCTGGGTTGGGAAGATCCCCTGGAGGAGGGCATGGCAACCCACTCCAGTAGTCTGGCCTGGAGAATTCCATGGACACAGGAGCCTGGAGGTCGCATGGGGGGAGGTCGCATGGTCGCATGACAGTCCATGGGGTCGCAAAGAGGCAGACATAACTGAGCTTTATAAAAGGTAAGATTTTAAAAGCAGACTAAAAGTACATTAACATTAGAGAAAGGTCACACAGAGGAAAGCACTGTCAGAGAGGGTGCACACCGCCAGGTACAGTCCCACCTTCCCCCTGCCCTCACACGGAGTGGGGGCAGCTTCTTCTCAGACCCAACAAATCGGTGATGCTGGATCAGAGAGCACAGTATTGCTGGACTTTACATTTCTTTCAAAACGTCAGGCGACCATGTGTAATTAATTAATTAATTCTTATGTGTAATTACACACTAATGTGTTGGGAAGTAATCCAATTTTTAAAAATAAATCTGCAAGCCCAACGAAATACAACTACATCTGGCCTCCAGGGTACCATTCTGTAATCCTCAGCTGGTAGCAAGAGTTAAGAGATGTGATGGAGTGGCTGCAAGTCTCAGGATCTGCAAGCAAGGGCCCAACACCCAGAATTAGTCCTATTTCAGGACTATCTAACCACAGATCTAAATGTCAGAGCAGATGACATTCAGCAGGCCTCTGGGTCAGCATCCGAGGGGAATGTGGAAAGAGTGTAGAAAATACTGGGGTCTCCACCAGGAGAAGAGGAGAGGCCAACAGCTCTTAGCTGAGAAAAGGCTCAGAGACCTGGCCTTTCTGCTTTTAGAGAAGACTAAAGGACAGTCTCGCAGAAGGCGATGGCACCCCACTCCAGTACTCTTGCCTGGAAAACCCCATGGACGGAGAAGCCTGGCGAGCTGCAGTCCATGGGGTCGCGAAGAGTTGGACACGACTGAGCGACTTCACTTTCACTTTCATGCATTGGAAAAGGAAATGGCAACCCACTCCGGTGTTCTTGCCTGGAGAATTCCAGGGTCGGGGGAGCTTGAGCTCCCCCTGGGCTGCCATCTATGGGGTGGCACAGAGTTGGACACGACTGAAGTGACTTAGCAGCAGCAGCAGCAAAGGACAGTCTTGGGTAGGAACGGCTTAGGTCCAAAAGGCTTCTTACTTACTAAGCAGGGGTCAACATCCAAAGGAAAAATCATTTATCTTAAATCATGCAAGGCGGTGAACCCTTCTCCCCATAACACTGGCAGGATCATGGCCCCACCTGCTTCAAATCTTTGCCTACAAGTCCCTTTTACAATGAGTATGAGGTTAATTTCCATATTCAAAATTATAATCCCTGTGAATCAGAAGTCCGCCCCTCTTCCCTGCTCTGGTTTTGGAAGGCTTTGGCAAAACCTTTAACAAAAACACTCCCTATTTCCTGAGGCGCATCAAGCATCAGCAACCCAAAGGTGTACCTCTCCTGCCCAGGCTTGAAGGCAAGAACTTTTCAGCAAGGGGGAAAAAAAAAAGTTTAGCTAACAAAGGAGGGTGGTTTGACTGGTCTTCAACCTGTCAAAAATGACTTTCTCTGAAAATGATTTTCTGAGGTGACTCAGTTTGATTCATTCATCTCTTAAAAGGGAGAGCCAAATCTAGCCAGTAAAAGACTGCAATTCCTTTTAGCAAGCAAATAAAAAGCCCTTGGAGAGGAAGGAAAATACACTGATGAGGGTCTGCCACTAGCCTTAGAACTCTTGGTCAAACAAGTCACTTCTGGCTCCAGTTTCATAAACTGCAACATGGAGGAAGCAGTGACCTGGGTAGCGGAGAAACCCTGCCTGTGGCACGGTTAGCTGCCCTCTCCCTCAAGGTCAAAGGCTTACAGGGTGCCAGGAGCCACCTTATGGGAAGTCATCAAGGTGGGGGAAACTGCACAAAGCAGAGACGCAATGGCCTTCTGCCCTGTGGATCAGATGTCAGAAGGTACAGCTGTAACCAGAAAAGCACAAAGGACTTCAGAGAAGCTCCTATACTCGTTTAATCCTCTCGGCAACCTCAGGAGAGAAACACCATCATCATCGCCCCCACTACTCAGAAGTGGAAAGTGAGGCTGACTGACTTGCCCAAAGCCACACAAGGCTGTCCTTTACCCTATCCAGCCTCTCCAGGAGTCAGCTGGAGAAGGGAGCCTGTTCCCTCCACTCCAGGGACCCTCCTCTGTGCCAGGCCAGCCTGATACCCCTTCTTCCAGAGGCTTCTCCGTGCAAGTGGGTATATAAACAGGGACTACATATCTCTACTCAAAGCCCCTTGTCCAAATTCCAGTCTACCTTATCCCCACCCTCCTGGTGGGTGAGGACAGATACATTTTCTTGGATGATAATCCCTAGCAAAGATTTTGGCTGGTGCCATGGCCATGTAAATGACTGCCAGTCCAGACTGCCACAGTCCACCTACAACACACCCAACAGCCTGACTGGGTGGCCTAGTGAAGAACCAGTGGAAGGTCCCACTTTCAGGAACTCCTGCTTGCTCTCCTGCACAGGCTCTCAGACTCAAGCCAAGGTTGAGGTTGACAGTCACCGTTCCATGGACCTTCCAAAAGGCCCACACTCTGGAACTCATTACAGGTAAATCTTTCCAAGCACAAAAAGGCTTACAGGTACTTTATCTGCAGGACAAAATGAAAAGCTTATCAATTTCACTGTGGTGAACAAACTCTTTTTACAGAAAATAGTTCTTCTAGCCCTGTAGCTAAACATATAATCAAGGTTCCATTTTATCTTTGAACGGTAGCATACATTCTAATTTTAAGGCTCAAGATGATAAACCAGCGTTCACAGGTACGGTTTGGATAAATACAAACACCATCTGTTTATTCAACATGTACTAAATACCAATTTACTGTAACAACTGTGTGCCAAGGACTGCTCTAAATGCTCTACAAGTAATGACTCATAATTTAACAATCCTATGAATTAGGTGACCAACATACAGATGAGGGGGCTTCCCGGGTGGCATCAGTGGCATCTGAAAAGAACCCACCTGCCAATGCAGGAGACATGAAATGCAGGTTCAATCCCTGGGTTGGGAAGAGGTTGCCCTGGAGGAGGGCATGGCAACCCACTCCAGTATTCTTGCCTGGAGAATCCCATGGACAGAGGAGCCTGGTGGGCTATAGTCCACAGGGTCGCAAAGAGTCAGATACAACTGAAGTGACTTAGCAGGCACTCATGTATACAGATCGGAGAAGGCAATGGCACCCCACTCCAGTACTCTTGCCTGGAAAATCCCATGGGCAGAGGAGCCTGGTAGGCTACAGTCC
>SJYT01081935.1:22416-41213 GCA_006410635.1 Cephalophus harveyi
CACGACTGAGCGACTGAACTGAACTGAACTGTATCATTTCTTTAGGAGTTCCTCCCTGAAGCCAGGGGGCGCTCTCACCACCAAGATCAGTGCACTTTCATTCAGCCTCCCCACTCACCTTCAGCTTCTCTGAGGCCATCACAGATGACCCCAGGGCAGTCATTTAATAATAACCAGCGAGGTCAAAGTTCCACGGCACAGGCTGTGTTTTTGGTGAAGAATCCTCTTCTCTGTAACACTGGCAGGCTCACAGCCCCACCTCCCTCAAACCTCTGCCCATAGGTTCCTTTTACACTCTCATGTTCAAAATTACAAACCCCATACCCCAATGCCTCAGAAATCTCCACCCCCTTCCCGGCACTGGTTTTCTCTTTGGCACTTCTCACTACCTCACACCCTGCTTTAACGATTTTTACCATCTTCATCTACCCATCAGGGCACAAATTCTACCAGGGTAGGGATGCGGGCTGTCTTGATGACTGTTATACTCTTGTGGCTTTGAAGAGTGCCTGGCAGATAGGAGGCACACAGATATTTACTGAATGAATAAACATCCCCAAAGACACCTTAGTCCCTAACCCTCCGATCTCCCCCAGTGTTCAAATCCAGGGCTACAACCTTGGAAACTCCCCTAAGGAAGAAATGGAAGTGTTCCTTCCAAAGAAACACAACTGGCAAACAGATCCAGGTTTCCCACAGGCAGAGAAGACATCTGGAATGATGAACTCTGCCCAGTCCAGGCTACCAGAAAGGGAGAAGTAAAAGTAGACAAAAGTCTAGAATGGCCTTCTCAGCAGAATGGGAGGCATGGCAATGAGAGGAAGACTGGTGTAAAGAAAAAAAAAATTGCTTATGAAATTCCTTTTAGGAAAAGTAATAAGCACTCGATGGTGAGAAACACCATGTACTGGGTGAAGACCCTGATTCTAAATCAGCCTCTGCCATTAACCAGTCGAGCAACCTTTGGCCAAATCATATCACTTTTCTTGCCTCAACTGTTTCCTCAGCTGCAGGATAGGATGGGTGTGAACTCTATTTTAGAGAATTTCTCACCATGGGATTCTTCGTCTGCCCCATTCTTCGCTTTCTTTCTTTCAAAGAAGAAAGCAAAGTGTTATAATTCAAACACTACATCAGGACAGAATCTGCCCAGGGAACTTGATGCTTTGCAAGTTTGTCCTGAGAGAGACTCAACAGGAATCTGACCTGCAAATCTGGGGAATGAGGAGCCCTTCTCCTGGACCCCAGGAACCCTGGCTGCACTTACCTTTCCTCTGAAGAGTGTCCCTGGCCCAGGAAAAGAGGGAAGGTAGGGAAGCCCCTGAAGCCCCACCAGCTCAAGCTCTAAGACCCACCACCTTCTTGTTCAGGACGCCCCCCTGGGCCTTAGCCGAGTCCGAGGCCTGGCACAGCCTCAGCACTTGGAGCTGAGGGACTGCACTACTGCATGAACCAAGCAGGCTGTCCCCCCTCTACAGCTTCTCCTCTCTGCTGTGAGCTCTACCTGCTCCTGGATTCAAGCTCTCCATGAAAGTCAAGGTGCGATGGCTGCGTCTGAAAGGGCCATTTTATGAGTACATTAAAGAAAAACCCTCTGTAAGCACAGAGTCCTTAGTCTTAGTGCTTGTTTACAAATTGTATTAGTCGGAACAATCTGATTACCCAATCATGGGGCAGTGTAAAAGGTCAGCTATGTGACTTCTGAGCAGATGAGGAAAAGGAATCCTTCCAGTACCTGGAATAGTCATTTCCAGATCACTGCCATTCTCCTCTTCAACTATGAAACTTGGATTTCAGAGTTAAAATGAAGTCACTCAGTCATGTCCAATTCTTTGTGATCCCATGGACTGTAGCCTACAAGGTTCCTCCATCCATGGGATTCTCCAGGCAAGAATACTAGAGTGTGTTGCCATTTCCTTCTCCAGGAGATCTTCCCGATCCAGGGACTGAACCTGGGTCTCCCGCATTGCAAGCAGATGATTTTACCGTCTGAGCCACCAGGGAAGCTCAGCGTAAGAGTTTAGGGTTTAGATAAGTGGTCAAGATGCATTAGAATCACAGGATGAGCTTTTAAAAGATTTTTAAAATATTGAGTCCAGTGGTCTAGCAACTACAATTAAATCAGTCTAGTGTAGGTACCAAGCATGGAGTGCATATGTGCAGCTGCTCAGTTGCTGCTCAGTTACTCTTGTGAACCCATAGATGGTAGCCTGCCAGGCTCTTCTGTCCATGGGATTTCCCAGGCAAAAATACTGGAGTGGGTTGCCATTTTCTCCTCCAGGGGATCTTACTGACCCAGGGATGGAACCCTCTCACATACCTGCACGTGCACAAAACTATCTTGGAAAAGATAGGCAATTTCTACTAAAACTTCATATTTCTACTAAAACTTCTTCATATATTTGTCCTATCATTCCGCAATTCTACTCTTAGGGATCTAAACAACAGAAATGTATATATCATATGTTCCACCAAAAGACATGTAAAAGAATGCTCATAGCACTATTCAATACTCATAATCAACCAAAATGAGAAACCAAAATGTACGTGAATAAGTAAATAGTGGCATATTCACATAGAATGCAAAACAGCGATGAGAGTTAATGAACTACAGCTACATGTAACATGAAATAATTTCAGAAATACAAGGCTGATTGAAAGAAACCAGACACACAGAAGACTTTATACTACTTGATGTCATTATCAACCAAAATGAGAAACCAAAATGTACGTGAATAAGTAAATAGTGGCATATTCACATAGAATGCAAAACAGCGATGAGAGTTAATGAACTACAGCTACATGTAACATGAAATAATTTCAGAAATACAAGGCTGATTGAAAGAAACCAGACACACAGAAGACTTTATACTACTTGATGTCATTTATATAAAGATCAAAAACAAGCAACACTAACCTGCAGTGTTGAGTGTCAGACAGCGATTACCTTTGTTGGAGGGTGGTGATGGGATGGGAGTGAGAGAGGAGTTTCTGGAGTGCCAACAATGTTATTTCTCGCTGAGTGCTACTGAAGTTTAGCAGTGAAAAACTCATTGAGCTATATACCTATGAAAGGTACACTTTTTTGTACGTGTTCATATGTAAAGAAATAACAAAAACAAAAAGTTCCCCAAGTGATTTTTATGTGCAGTTTATATTGAGAACCACTAAAATAGGTCTCAAGGCAACTATCACTGTCAAAAGATACTGAATCTTGAAACTGTCAAAAAGATAATGAATCAATCTCTTCTGTATATATTAACTAATTACCAATTGTTAACAGCTAACATGTATTGAACGCTTATTCTGTACCAGGAACAGTTCTAAATTCTCTTCAGTTAGAAACTCATTCAATTCTCTTAATAATTCAATGGCCTAGATATTATCTTTATTTTACACTTGAGAAAATTTTGGCACAGAGAGGTTAGCTAACTCACTTAATGCTAAAAAACTAGTAAGGTTTCCAGGTGTTCTGGATACAGACAGAAATAAGATGATGCACACATCTGCCCTTATGGAGCTTACAAACATGTTTAATTTGCTCTCTACTAAAACCAAAACATATCCAGTGAGCACCTATTCTCAGTAGCCTGCCAAGAAGCAAATCTAAATTATCTCTTCAGTCTCTCTAAAATGAAGATTTTATCAAGAAAAGCCTCTGATTAAGGGAGTGGGTTTGAATATAAGCAACCAAACAAAAAAGATCAAGCACAAGCAATGCAATTTAGGAAATCACCTGCAGAAAAGAGCTCAAATGTTAAGTATTGTGATTTCTAATCTAGAAGTTCCAGGTTCCTCCTCACCACTGTGAGAGATTCACCATCATCTAAATTACATTTCACCTTCTTTGTTCACTTCTACCTTCCAGGAAACAATCATTATGGCCAAAGGTGGGTTTCACCACCAGTGACTCTATAGAGTCAAAACCTGTACACACAAAA
This sequence comes from Cephalophus harveyi, assembly GCA_006410635.1. Classification (NCBI taxonomy): domain Eukaryota; kingdom Metazoa; phylum Chordata; class Mammalia; order Artiodactyla; family Bovidae; genus Cephalophus; species Cephalophus harveyi. The sequence continues at coordinate 26,358 of SJYT01081935.1, forward strand.
TTAGGGCTTCATGGGGCAATTATTGTTGCCAGCTGCAGCTATTACTAAATAACTGGTGAAGTCCAAGGTCCCAAGAAAAACCTGCAAGTGGATCACAGAAAATATATCCNACCAGTGACTCTATAGAGTCAAAACCTGTACACACAAAATTAGGGCTTCATGGGGCAATTATTGTTGCCAGCTGCAGCTATTACTAAATAACTGGTGAAGTCCAAGGTCCCAAGAAAAACCTGCAAGTGGATCACAGAAAATATATCCTTCCCTCTTCTACTTTCATCTCTCCCCCTCACTCCACTCCGGTCAACTCTCAAAACAAAAAGCTGCCAGGTGTTACTCCCAGGGAATTAAGGCTGGCAATCATATCCACTAATTAAGCATCCAGATTTCCCCGTAGAGTAGAAATGGCAGAGGTCAAAAGGAGTGTAAAATATTGTCAGGACTCAAGAGCCAAACCAGAAAGTAGCTCTAGGGCCAGGACACAGGAGATAGCTGTTAGAGGAGCATGAAATTGAGGGGGAAAGAAATGTTTATTAGATTTCACTTAGCAAATGATGACTCTGGTGTAGTAGGAAAAAGCTATGATCTTGGATGGAGAGCCTCTGACACTAATCAGCCTGGTAAACTTGTAAAGTCTTGCTACCTCATTAATCGCAGTCTCCTCCCCTCCAAATTACAGCCGAAGGGAAGTAACTGGATTTCTGAGTGGGATGCTGCAGGCAACTCAAACTACTCTTCTGGCAGCTGCACTTCTGGGAGAATAGCTGTCGGGGTGAGGAAGAGAACTTGTCCCAGAAGTATAGAAGCCAGCAGGAACGGCCCCCAGGTACCCAATCTACAAACGCAGATCATGTCCAGGGCGCCTTTTTTTGGTTGCAGAGATCCAGTCTTCAGGTGTGAGGGGTTCAAGACGAAATCCTCGCTACCCACTCCGCTGGCCTGACTCTTGCGCTACAAGTCTCCCTCCCGCAAAAAAAAAAAAAAAAAAAAAGTCCTTGGGAACCTGCACACCCTGCTCACAGTCCTCGCCTGCAAACCCAACACGCCCTAACAACAAGGACAGGTGCTTACGCGGAGACCACCTTCCCGTTCAGGATTTCCGCCGGCGCCATGACCTTTAAAAGTCCGCCGCTCACAATGGACACCAGCAAAATCGAGGTTCGACTCCACTGCTGCGCGGGACAGCCCAACACACGTGCTTAGCGACCGCCCAGGCCGACACTTCTACTGCGCCTGCGCCCCGCCTCCACACTTAACGGATGAGAATGCGCGTGCGCAGTCCAGACGGACGGAGGCCGCTTAGAGCTGAGGAGTAGAGGGTCTGAAGTGCCGCGGGAATATGAGGGACGTCTGTGTAGACTGGCTGGAGGACATGATTGGCTGCTGGAAGGATTTTGTTTTTTTTCCAGAATGCGCCATCGTGTGGGCGGCGATCCAGCTGAATTGGGAATCGGCCTAGAATCCAGACCTTCGGGGGCGGAGTCGAGGCGCAGGCTAGCGGGAGACCAGTTTGGCGGGCGCGGGAGAGCGGCGCCGGCTGAGGGCGTGGAGTCTCTGCTGGAGGATTCTTACCGGGTTCCCGCGTAGGGAGCTTGGAGGCGCCGGGCTGGCTTGCAGCGGGTAGACCTGCGGCGTGTGGGGCGGCGTCCGGCGTTCTCGCACCCCCTCCCTCATTTCCCCCCCACCGCCACCCCGGCCTGGTCAGACTGGGGTCGCAGTCCCCACCCTGATACTGAATCGGAGTGTCTGGGTGGCGCCCCTGACTGCTTTTCAAGTCTTCTCAGGCGAATCTGATGCTTGGCCAAGGTTGAAGCCCAGCCCGCTGTTTCAGACCCGCGTAGCTGGAGCGCCGTGTTGGCTCCCTCAGGGTCCGGGTAACCCCAGGACAGCCATTGCAGGGAGGGTGGTCAGCTTTGCAAGTCTAAGTTTTATCAAATGCCCCCCCACAGATCTGGGGTTGGAGAAAGGACATGGGCCTTGCAAAACTGAATGGCCTTGTGACCTCAAGGGCGGACACTCCCTCTTGGAAGGCAACTGAGATGTTTATAACATGCTAAAGTCCGCAAGTGCTGAAATCCGTTATAAAAAAAACAGCGTAGTATTTACGTATAACCAAAGCACACACTCCTGTGTAAATTACATCATCTGTAGATTACTGATACCGTGTAAATGCTATATAAATAGGTGCTGGTATGCTTCAAATTCAAGTTTTGCCTTTGGGAACTTAATGGAACTTTTAAAATTTTTGACCAGGCTTGGCTGAGCAAGTGGAACCCAAAGATACCAGAGGGCCAATTATATAATAACCTAAAAAATATAAGCACCTCTGAAGGCGTACTGTTACGTTATGTTCCATGTGAACAACAGAGATTAAGAGAAAAATATGTTCCCCGTAAATTATGGGTAGTGAAAGTTTGTTTTTATAATGCCAAATAAATATTGACTGCAACTGTCTGGTTTGCTGAGAAAGATGACATAAACCCCGAATTGCAGATTGAGAAATAGACTCTGAAGGATAACTTTTTCAAAACTGCATAGCTGTTGGTGGAATAGGGACCAAACCTGATTGTTTAAAATATGTTGCCTTTGCCACTTTAACAGCCTGGTTTTCAGCTATGATATATCTGTGTGACCTGTACAATTCATTCACTGAGCAAATAGTTATTGAGTGGCTACTGCGTCAAGAACAAAGAGACACTGCTCTAGGTGCTAGGGGTACCACGGTGAACCAATTAATCCCCCCACCCCCACTTCCCAGCTAATATTTTGGGAGTCAATGATCAATTAAATAAATATGTACTCTAATTTTAGATATTGAGACACACCATGTTTTACAAATAGGCAAGCTAAGAGGATAGGGAATGGTGGTGGGAGGCAGGAGAGCGCTGCCTTAGAAATGTGTTAAGAGGAAATTCCCTCTGGGGAATCTGAGGTGCAGAAACCTGAATGAAGAGAAGAAGTTACGGTATAAGAGAAAAAAGCAAGGATTTGGTTTGAGCAACTGAAAAAATGAAGTTCCATTACTGAGCTGAAATAAGTTTTTAGATGCATCTTAAATGTCTGATATTTATATAAATGAGATCTGCAATATTTAAATCCATGAAATTGGAAGTATGTCCAAGACAAGAATGAGTGTAGGTAGAGAGATGACTGAAGACTGATACCTAGGACACTTCAGTGTTTAGAATTCAAGGAGATAGGAGGAGAAACCAGGAAGGAATACTGAAAAGAGTCCAGCATGTTATGAGGAAAACTTTGAGAGCATCCAACCTTAGAAGACAAGAAAGTGTTTCACAGCAAAAGAGGTAACTAATTCTTCCAAATATATTGCAGATTGGTCAAATAAGGTAAAGACTGAGAATGGATCATTTTACGGAGAATAAAAAGATAACATATTTTTGTTCAAATGCTGTTAATGGCAGTTGCTTGAAAAAACATGGATCCTTTCTGCAGAAGTTCCATTTTTACAGAAATACTGAGGGTTATTTGAGAATATCTATCAAAACTTTAATGTGGGCCTTCTTTGATCTTGTAAGTCCACTTCTAGAAATTTATCCTAGAGTAATAAGTACAAATAAGTACAAATAAGTCAAAGCCTTTGACTGTGTGGATCACAATAAACTGTGGAAAATTCTGAGAGAGGTGGGAATACCAGACCACCTGACCTGCCTCTTGAGAAATCTGTATGCAGGTCAGGAAGCAACAGTTAGAACTGGACATGGAACAACACACTGGTTCCAAATAGGAAAAGGAGTATGTCAAGCCTGTATATTGTCACCCTGCTTATTTAACTTACATGCAGAGTACATCATGAGAAACGCTGGACTGGAAGAAGCACAAGCTGGAATCAAGATTGCTGGGAGAAATATCAATAACCTCAGATATGCAGATGACACCACCCTTATGGCAGAAAGTGAAGAGGAACTAAAAAGCCTCTTGATGAAAGTGAAAGAGGAAAGTGAAAAAGTTGGCTTAAAGCTCAACATTCAGAAAACGAAGATCATGGCATCCGGTCCCGGCACTTCATGGGAAATAGATGGGGAAACAGTGGAAACAGTGTCAGACTTTATTTTTTTGGGCTCCAAAATCACTGCAGATGGTGACTGCAGCCATGAAATTAAAAGACGCTTACTCCTTGGAAGAAAAGTTATGACCAACCTAGATAGCATATTCAAAAGCAGAGACATTACTTTGCTGACTAAGGTAAAGAATTGATGCTTTTGAACTGTGGTGCTGGAGAAGACTCTTGAGAGTCCCTTGGACTGCAAGGAGATCCAACCAGTCCATTCTGAAGGAGATCAGCCCTGGGATTTCTTTGGAAGGAATGGTGCTAAAGCTGCAACTCCAGTACTTTGGCCACCTCATGCGAAGAGTTGACTCATTGGAAAAGACTCTGATGCTGGGAGGGATTGGGGGCAGGAGGAGAAGGAGACGACCGAGGATGAGATGGCTGGATGGCATCACTGACTCGATGGACGTGAATCTGAGTGAACTCTGGGAGTTGGTGATGGACAGGGAGGCCTGGCGTGCTGCGATTCATGGGGGCGCCAAGAGTCAGACACGACCGAGAGACTGAACTGTACTGAACTGAATAAGTACATGTATATGCAAAGATACATGTATAAGAGTGTTCCTCACAGCATCAGTTTAAATAGTAAAAAGCAAATCTCCATCAGGATGGATGAAGTTGTTAAACAATGGATATACATCTATAGATGCTGTGTAAGATGGCTTTCACAAATTATTAAATCATCAAGGCAGGTTACCCAGTAAAATGTGTAATATGATTTCTATTAATATATTCAAAGCGGACTGTCTCTGATTATGTTATCAAAAATGACCCCTCACTTAGCTACTTGTTACTATCAGGATAGCCTATTTTATTCACAGCACTTATCACTATTTAAAATGATTTCATTTATTTATGTAGTTGTTTGCTATTTTTTCTGTTTCCACCAGAATTTTAGCTTTATTAGAAATTTCCTGTCTTGTTTATGATTTTGTTTCTGCTGTCTTGTTTATGATTATGATTATGTTTATGATTATATAGATGTAATTTTTAAAATCTAGTTTTAGAGAAAAAAAAGATATTTCTAATTTTCCTGGTTTAGTTATTAATTCTTACTCTCATACTTATTAATACTACTTATTTTAGCCCTACCTCATTTTTATTCACACTAGGATTACCTGTGTAGATTTTTTAAAATATTTATGCTTAGACCTCACTGTAGACCAATTAAGTCAGAACTTGGAGTAGTGTCAGAGTATCCGTATTTTTTGAAGTTGTCTTTGAGATTTTAATGGGTGGACAGGACTGAGAACCACTAGATTAGATGATATTTGAAGTACAATTGTAGCGATTCTAATATCAAGAATACATAATAGGGACATGCTTTCTTAGAATACCAGTTTTTCAAACAAATCATATTTTGCTTTTACTACATTCCGTAGTAGATGGAATCATAATTTTTCTCCTCCTTTCAAAGTACTTCTTTCTTTATTAGGTGTAGGTGTTTGACCTATTCTGAGAATTTCACAAAAGAAAGACCCCAAACATGAATTTCACCTTTTCTGGAATGTTTATTTTTGGTGGGATCACTTTCCTAAGGGTTTTCTAAGTTCTCTCATGCTTGATGAAGCCACTTTATATTTTTCAGTTCATTAATTAGGAAAATAAAGACTCACAGGCCTTACTTTATCACTTTAGGAGGTCCCTTTGCTATTCCCTTGACCTCTGTGATGCGTTGACCTAGCAACAGCTCCTTTGATGTACAAACATTCTTTTGGCAAGTAGTGCAGGCAGCCCCTCATATTGAACAATTCAGATTTCTTCTGGGAACTGAACTTGGAATTGGAATTTTCTCTTGTGCCTGATATGGTAAACATTTATGGTTTTTACTTTCTAGTAAATGAAGCATAGCATACTGTATTTTTCTAATGTGAATATTAATAAATCTTGTGAATGTTGTAAAAGAATTCAGTAGTTATGTACAGACCTAAAATCATAGAATAATTGTGTCATATGGCTGTATTTTATTTTTCACTTCAGACTTCCATTATATTTTTATTATATTTTTAGAAGAACAGTATTATCACTTATATGAGTTAACTTTGTATTTAAGAGGGGTGTTTTGTCTTTTTTTTTCCTTTTGGGTTCTTTAGTTGTTCAAACTGTATTTTGGGGGCCTAGTATGTCCAAGCTGGTTTTAGAAAAGGCAGAGGAACCAGAGATCAAATTGCCAACATCCGCTGGATCAAATTGCCAACATCCGCTGGATCAACAAGAGAGTTCCAGAAAAACATCTATTTCTGCTTTATTGACTATGCCAAAGCCTTTGACTATGTGGATCATAATAAACTGTGGAAAATTCTGAAAGAGATGGGAATACCAGACCACGTGAGCTGCCTCTTGAGAAATCTATATGCAGGACAGAAAGCAACAGTTAGAACTGGACATGGAACAACACACTGGTTCCAAATAGGAAAAGGAGTATGTCAAGCCTGTATATTGTCACCCTGCTTATTTAACTTACATGCAGAGTACATCATGAGAAACGCTGGACTGGAAGAAACACAAGCTGGAATCAAGATTGCCAGGAGAAATATCAATAGCCTCAGATATGTAGATGACACCACCCTTATGGCAGAAAGTGAAGAGGAACTAAAGAGCCTCTTGAACTGAACTGAACTGAACTGAATATGGAATGATAGAGATTAACCAGAAATAGATTCTGCTCTTAATGTACCTTTAATATAGTAGGAGAGATCAGATTTTTACCTCATACAATACTGAATGAGATAACAGTCAAAGGAAATGCATAGATCATATGCTCTTAAGAATTAGGAAGAGAGATTATTCTCACCTTGCATAAATCGGGGAAGGAGATGGTACTTGAGATACTGTAAGATCAGTTCATGCTTCTGGGAATATATTTTGGCCCACATAGTAGCTTGTTTCTTAGAAGCAATATAAATGAAACTCGTAAGTTGTTTTTAAAAGAGCATGAGTCATAAAATGGTAAAGAAATTTAAAAAATAGCAGAGGATAGAATTCTTAAGAAGACCTTTGTCTCCAGTATGATCCTTGTTCCAGGACTGAGGGGCAGTTTATTCTTTCTTTTCAGTTCACCAAAACTTAAGTCAGTTCAGTTCAGTCGCTTATACTGAACTGACTTATATTCAGTCAGTTCAGCTTTCTTTATAGTCCAACTCTCACATCCATAGATGACAACTCGAAAAACCATAGCTTTGACTAGATGGACCTTTGTTAGCAAAGGAATGTCTTTGCTTTTTAATACGCTGTCTAGGTTGGTCATAATTTTTCCTCCAAGGAGCAAGCATCTTTTAATTTCATGGCTGCAGTCACCATCTGCAGTGATTTTGGAGCCCCCCAAAATAAAGTCTGATACTGTTTCCCCATCTATTTGCCATAAAGTGATGAGCTAGATGCCATGATTTTAGTTTTCTGAATGTTGAGCTTTAAGCCAACTTTTTCACTCTCTTCTTTCACTTTCTTCAAGAGGCTCTTTAGTTCTTCACTTTCTGCCAAAAGGTTGGTGTCATCTGCATATCTGAGGTTATTGATATTTCTCCCGGCAATTTTGATTCCAGCTTGTGTTTCCTCCAGCCCAGCGTTTCTCATGATGTACTCTGCATATAAGTTAAATAAGCAAGGTGACAATATACAGGCTTGACATACTCCTTTCCCTATTTTGAACCAGTCTGTTCCATGTCCAGTTCTAAGTGTTGCTTCTTGACCTGCATACAGATTCAAGAGGCAGGTCAGGTGGTCTGGTATTCCCATAGAAGAATTTTCCAGAGTTTGTTGTGGTCCACACAGTCAAAGACTGACATATTCAATAAAGCAGAAGTAAATGTTTTTCTGCAACTCTCTTGCTTTTTTGATGATCCAGCGGATGTTGGAAATTTGATCTCTGGTTCCTCTGCCTTTTCTAAATCCATCCTGAACATCTGGAAGTTCATGGTTCACATATTGTTGAAGCCTGGCTTAGAGAATTTTGAGCATTACTTTGCTAGCATGTGAGAAGAGTTTAATTGTGTGATAGTTTGAGCATTCTTTCCCATTGCCTTTCTTTGGGACTGGAATGAAAACTGACCTTTTCCAGTCCTGTGGCCACTGCTGAGTTTTCCAAATTTGCTGGCATATTGAGTGCAGGACTTTCACAGCATCATCTTTTAGGATTTGAAATAGTTCAACTGGAACTCCAGCACCTCCATTAGCTTTTTTCATAGTGATGCTTCCTAAGGCCCACTTGACTTCGCATTCCAGGATGTCTGGCTCTAGGTTGATGATCACACCATCATGATTATCTGGGTCTTGAAGGTCTTTTTTGTATAGTTCTGTATATTCTTGCCACCTCTTCTTAATATCTTCTGCTTCTATTAGGTCTATACCATTTCTGTCCTTTATTGTGCCCATCTTTTCATGAAATGTTACCTTGGTATCTCTAATTTCCTTGAAGAAACCTCTAGACTTTCTATTTCTATTGTTTGCCTCTATTTCTTTGCACTGATCACCGAGGAGGGCGTTCTTTAAGTCTATTCTTTGGTTCTTGGAAAAGGAATTGATATAGTAATGATTTTAAGTATCAAATAATTAAAATAAGGCAGAGACTAAAGTTTCATTAGAGATATTTGTTCTTTAATAATTGTCTTCAGTATTAATAAATCTAGAATAAAGTAATAGAGGCATTTCAAAATAGATTTCCAGGGTTAGTAAAGAAAACCAGGGCTTCATACTTTCAGCTCAATATTCTTCAGCTCACACCCTCCTGATATTTTTTGTTCTGTTAACTGTTCCATTTTCTGGGAGATACCACCAGCAAAGGAAACTCATACCCTATTTGCATGCAGTCCTTTCAGTGCACAGCTTCTAAATGCTGCATTTCCCCCACTATAGTTCATTCTCTGATCTTAAAAAAGAAATCTCCATCTTATTGCTTAATAAAATATATGGATAATAATTTGGAAGGTGTCTTTCTTCTATTTCTCTTATTGAAAAGAAAGATAATACGTGAATTGAACTGGGTAGGGAAAATGGATTTAAGGCAGTATTGAGTTCTTAGGAAATTGAATTTATAAAATTCATAATGTGAGATTACATTTTATGTTCCTCTGGGATAGAGAGAGCACTATGAGCTATCACATGTTACATTAACTCATTTTAGATACTAGCTTTTGACTGAATCTTGAAGGATATAGTTATATTTCCTATAGATTCAGAAATTGAAGGAAATTTGCAAGTCAGGTATCTAAAGATATGATTCATAAGTAGCATTTAAGTATGATATTATAAGTGCATATGTGTATATCAGCAGGCTATTTTCAACCAGTTGTAATTTAAGCACTGTTTTGATACTGCCTTTAGAAACTAGATCTGTCTTATCTCCAAGCTACAGGTTCAGCGGGCAGCTTCTTCTGAGGTCTGGCTAAACTGTAAGGATCTGACGTGGAACCTTTGCAGAGACATTGTTGTGGACGCTGGCCAGACCTCAGCATCTTTTCCTGACCACTCTATGAAAACTCTTCTTGGAAGCACCTTGGTTCACCATTAGTAGATCTGGTTCATGCTTCTTTTATCTGCAGCATGTCAAGCCCTGTCCAGTTTTTAAACCACTCAAATCCAGGGAAGCTGGCTACTGCCCGAAGCAAAGGGCCCCACAAGGCTAAGCCATTGGAAGTCAAACATGTATCAGCTTACACATCTCGGAAAAATAGCTCAGGGGTGAGTTGTACTCTGGCATTCATTTAATTTTTTCCGTTCTCAGGAGGAAGAGTTAAAACAGCCTCTTGTACAAATGAGAGCTAGCAGAAAGGAAAATTCAGTTTTGTTTGCCCCCTTGCCTGTGGAGCACCCTTCCAATGCATGACTCAAGACATGAGTCAAAGATTTCATTTCCAGTTCCTGACTTAACTCTAGAACAAGGAGCAATGAAATTTCTGAACCTAATGGAACCTCAAAGTGAATTTTACTTATTTTTTCTTTTTGGTGATTCTGCTATTTCACCAAGGCCCACAATCCCAAAACAATATAAAAAATAGACTATAAAGGGCCTCTGAGTTAATTTTATCCAACCCTATCGTTTTGCAGATTAACAAACTGAACGCTGGAAAGAGGCCACAGTGATTTAAGGGCAGAACTGGGTAGTCTGACTCTCATCACCTTTCTGTTGTCCCATATTACCCCCTTGATATACAGCCTTGTTTTATTAGGGCTGGAACTGATGAGACTGTTCCTGGAAATTAAATACCCTCTTGGGTCAGATGATATTTTTAAAACCATTAGACAGATCCATCTATTCTCTAGCTTGTAACTCCTAGGAGATGAAGTCTGAGCTGTGGGGTAAGGATGGGGGTTTAGGGGACTGGTTTATTTCTAACCCCTATTGTCTTTAAATGAGAATAATTAACCTAGTTTCTTCCCTAGGAAAGGAAATTTATTACATTAAAAGTAAATAAGTCAACAGATGAATAGATAAAGAAAATGTGATACATGTATTCTTTAGAAGAATATTCTTCAGGCTTTAAAAAAAAAAAGGAAATCCTGCCATCTTCAACAACTTAGGTGAACCTGCAGGACATTATACTTAGTGAAATAAGCCGAACAAAGACTAATACTACGTGATCTCACTTATATGTAAAATCTAAAACAAACTTACAGAAACAGAGAGTGGAATGGTGATTTCCTGAGGTGGTGGGAAGATGGAAATGAAGAGATGTTGGTCAAAGGGTACATTAGTTATGCAAAATAAATAAGTTCTGGAGATCTAATGTTCAGCAATGTGACTATAGTTAACAATACTGTATTGTATACTTGAAACTGCTAAGAGTTTAGATCTTAAATGTTCTCATGACAAAAAAAAGAAAATGGTAACTGTGTGAGGTGATGGGTATGTTAATTAGCTTGATTGTAAAGATTATTTCACAATGTATACAAATTTCAAAACATTGTCACATATTTTATATATAATTTTAATTTTCAACTATGCTGCTAACTCACTTCAGTCGTGTCCGACTCTGTGCGATCCCATAGATGGCAGCCCACCAGGCTCCCCCGTCCCTGGGATTCTCCAGGCAAGAACACTGGAGTGGGTTGCCATTTCCTTCTCCAATGCATGAAAGTGAAAAGTGAAAGTGAAGTCGCTCAGTCGCATCTGACTCAGCGACCCCATGGACTGCAGACTGTCCATGGGAGTTTCCAGGCAAGAGTACTGGAGTGGGATGCCATTGCCTTCTCTAATATAATTTTCAACTATACCTCTATGAAAATGGGGAAAAGAAGTAACTGATACAATGAAGAAGAACATTGTTTTATAATTTCTAACTCCTTTCAAGTGCATAAATGCTCATAAATCCCTCTAGAAATATAAAAAATTGTTTTGCCATTTTCACAAATTTTAACACCATAAAATATATATTTAAATATTGGTACATTATGAAATTTATAATAATAAAATTGTCTTATTATCAGCATGTCCTCATTTAACTATGAACTTTATTTTAAATCAATTATAAAACAAAACGCTTGAGTTTGCAACAAGTAAGTTTAAAAATAGCATGTTTTCAAAAAAAATAATAGTATGTTTTCTTTGGGACTGTGTGTGTGTGTTAGTTGCTCAGTTGTGTATGACTTTGCAATCCCATGGACTGTAGCCCACCACGCTCTTCTGTCCATGGGATTCTTCTAGCAAGGATACTGGAGTAGCATGCCATTTCCTACTCCAAGGGGATCTCCCAACCCAGGGATCAAACCCATCTCTTATATCTCCTTCACTGACAGGTGAAGGGAGATTCTTTATCACTAGTGCCACCTGAGAGTGAAGTGAAGTGAAGTCAAAGTCGCTCAGTCATGTCCAACTGTCTGCGACCCCAGGGACTATACAGTCCATGCAGTTTTCCAGGCCAGAAAACTGGAGTGCGTAGCCTTTTCCTTCTCCAGGGGATCTTCCCAACCCAGGGATTAAACCCAGGTCTCCCACATTGCAGGCAGGTTCTTTACCAGCTGAGCTGCATAGGAAACCAGTGCCACCTGGGAAGCCCTACAGAAAAGTATAGAGACTAATACATTTCCCTCCAAATTTGCTTTAGTTGTTCTTTTAAGAAAATAAAACTTCACTGATAAAATTGAAGACCATTTTGTAACCTCTCATCCTTCTCCAGTCTTGGGTTGCATGCATGCGTGCATGTTGAGTCACTTCAGTTGTGTCCAACTCTTTGCCACCCTATGGGCTGTAGCATGCCAGGCTCCTCTGTCCATGGGATTTTCCAGGCAAGAATACTGCAGTGGATTGCCATGCCCTTCTCCAAGGGATCTTCCCAACTCAGGGATCGAACCTGCATCTTTTATGTCTTGTGCATTGGCAAGCACGTTCTACACTAGCACCACCTGGGAAGCCCCTCTTGGGGTGGGTAATATAAATAAATTTAACAGTAGTATCAGACATCTGCCAGTAAGAATCTTTGCCACTCTTAGCTCTAGGGCAGGTCCTGGGGCCTCTGCTGCTGAGCATTAGTCATCTTGGTAAGGGAAGTGAGTGGATCCAGGGTCTGGGGTGGTGAGAGATGAGGGTGTCAGGGTAGCTATTATTACAAATCTATGTGAAAGTACTGCTGGACCATCCTGGACCTTTTTTTTTTTTTCCAGAGATAATTTCTGAAGTAAGTGTATAGCCTTTGTGTCCATGTTTTTAATGTTTAGATATATGTGAATGCTTTTTATATTATTTTGGCCATTTTAAAAGTTACATTAATGATATTCTACTAAACCTAACTTTCTACCTTGCTATTTGCACTCATTCTTTTTGTTGTTCAGTTGCTCAGTCGTGTCCAATTCTTTGTGACCCCATGGACTGTGGCAGCTAGGCTTCCCTGTTCTTCATCATCTCCTAGAGCTTGCTCAAACTCATGTCCATTGAGTCAGTGATGCCATCCAACCATCTCATCCTCTGCCGTCCTTTGATGTCCTTTTGTCCTCCTGCCCTCAATCTTCCCAGCTTCAGGGTCTTTTCCAGTGAGTTAGCTCTTTATATCAGGTGACTAAAGTATTGGAGCTTCAGCTTGCATCAGTCCTTCCAATGAATATTCAGGGTTGATTTCCTTTAGGATGGACTGGTTGTTATCTCCTTGCAGTCCAACGGACTCTAAAGAGTCTTCTGTAACACCACAGTTCAAAAGCATCAATTCTTTGGTGCTCAGCCTTATATGGGTGTTTTCTGTTGGTTAGTTTTTTGGTAGTCTTTTTCTTGTTTTGTTTTATTTAATGGACTTTTAAAAAAAGTTGAAGTATAGCTGCTTTATGATGCTGTGTTAGTTTCTTTGTATAATGAAGTGAATCAGCTATGCATATTCGTATATCCCCTCTGTCTTGGACCTTGCTCGCACCTTCTGCTCCTGCCATCCCGTTCATCTAAGTCACCACACGGAGCACCCAAGCTTAGCTCACTGTGCTATACAGCAGGTTCCCACTAGCTATCTACTTTATACTTGGCTGTGCACATATGTCAATCCCAATCTCTCAAATCATCCCCTGGCCTGCCCGTGTCCATGCATCTGTCTTCTATGTCTGTATCTCTATTCCTGCCCTGAAAATAGATTTATGTTTTTGAGAGTAGTTTTTTAAATTCATATAAATTTAGGCTGTGCATGATAATTCCTGCATAGAATTCCATTACAAATTATATTAATAAATCAATTTTTATACATTTTAATTTTTTATTGTATAAGCAAGCTTCAGCAAGCTTCATATATGGCATCCCTCCTTGTTCATTTCTTCTAAACTATGAAATGAGAAAAGAATTTGAAAGAACTTGTTGATAAAAATTAATTGCAGGTTTAATATTTCTTATTTTTATAAATTAAAAGCCTAATGGAACATAATGGTTACTGTTTTTTCTTTTTATTATTGGTGTTTGAAATCTTAGCAATGTTGTGATGTGTTAAGAATTTAGCACATTTTAATCAATTTGCTCTTTTGTTTTATATCTCAGGTACATTGTCAAGTTAATCATGCTTAGTTCGTGGTACAATATCATCTTTCTGTACAGGGCTCCTCTTGCTTTACTTTTTCTCCATCTCCATTTCTGTCTTATCTAATATATTTGATATATGTCTTTGGATATATATGCATCTTTTAAAAATATGTAGTTTTGTTTTGTGAATGGATTTTTAAAAAATATACATAGGAAAGAACTATAAAATGTATATGCACAGGTTAGGTAATAAAACAAATATCTATAAACCCACAACCCAATATCTTAAAACACTCCAATACCTTAGAAGCTTCCTGTTTGCCCCTTACTAACTGAATCCCTTTATTCCTACCTACGCTTAAAAACAGTGGGTATTTTGAGTTTTGTGTCAATCATTCTCTTGCTTTTCTTCCTAGTTTTAGCACTTATAAGAATCCCTAATAAATATTAATTTTATGTTTAAAAGTTTACTTAATGTAATTAGACTATCTTTGTCTTTTTGTCACTTCTTTCACTTCATGAGATTTGTGTCACTTTGTGTGCATTCAGTAATGATTCTATTGTATGAATATACCATAAATTACCATTAAACTCTTACTTGAAATGTGGGTTGTTTTCAGTTTTTGCTTTTTCAAGTAACATTGATAATCTTTGCTTTTAACTGGAAAGTTTAGTCCGTTTACATTTATTGATATTATTGATTACTTGGGTGTCTTTCTATTAGCGTATGTATAATCTACTTGTCCTATTATTTTGTTTCCTTTCTCTCCTTCTATCATACACAAAACTGATTGTTTTTGTTTTGTTGTATTGCATTTATTTCTTTTTTTCTCAATATATAATTTTTTCTTCTACAAGTTTAGGAGTTAAA
>SJYT01081935.1:42649-82695 GCA_006410635.1 Cephalophus harveyi
TGTATAAGAGACAGACATTATATATACTCTTTTGGTAGGAGGAGGAGATAGTGTAATACACATAAATCTCCCTAATTTTTACTCTCTGTAAAGTGTGAAAGAAACACAAAATTGATGTTGATTTACTGAAATCAGATTAAAAAAAATAAATTTGTATAAGATATAAGCATAGAAATTTACTTATAATAAAAATAAAACAAATACTGGTAAATCTTTCACCAGTGACCTTATAATGGTTTAAGGCTCTGTAAAGGCTTTATTAGGTGTGAATTAAAATTTTCTGACATTTTATGTGTGTTTTCTTTCCCATACTCTCAGAAATTATGTTTATTAGATGTGCTGCATTTACTCATGGCAGGTATTATAAATTGTTAATTAAGAATTTTTAGAGAAATGTAAGGTAGACTTTTAAGTTAACATGTTACTTGCTACTTTTTGAGACCTATTTCATTTGTTAACATACAACCTCAAAATGAATATTTTAAAGTTGTATTTTAGAGTTACTTATTTGAGTTTGTGAGCTAAAACAGTGCAGTTTTTATTATAGGGTGCATGTTTAGCTGATTAATCTGAAATTTCTTTTTGTAGGCTTGTCTTAATCCACCTCTTGAAGTGGCTCCCACCAGGAACCCAGTCAAGTGCAACAAAAGGGCAGCTGATTCAGTCCATCCTGACCTTGCTGGTTTGTTGGTGAAAAACAAGAATCTTTTAACTGAGGTATATGGATTACTTGAAAATAAAACACCATGGGACATTATATCCTCTGTAGGGAGCGAAACATTCTGATAAAAGTCTCCAAGTATTATCTAAACTCAGTTTTGCTTTTTTCCCCTCAATACTGAGGGGCACTAATGTAGATCCAAATCTATCTTTGGCCAGAGAAATCCCTTTGGAGATGTTACATATTGCTGCTTTTGAGTGACTACTGAATGACGTAGGAACCGCCTTGCTCAAAACGTACATAATAATAATCTGCATGTGCATGCTCAGTTGTGTCCGACTCTTTGTGACTCCACGGGCTGTAGACCATTAGGCTTCTCTGTCCATGGAATTTCCTAGACAAGAATACTGGAGTGGGGTGCCATTTTCTCCTCCAGGGGATCTTCCCAACTCAGGGATTGAACCTGTGTCTCTTATGTCTCCTGAACTGGCAGGCAGATTCTTTACCACTGTGCCACCTGGGAAGATAATAGTTACATGTACTAAGCATTTTTTTTTGATGGAAAGGATGAGTTCTCACTTTCAGTAAAGCGCCAAACGGCAAATATCTACTAATCTTATTAAATACTTGATGAAACATCAGAGTAGTGTCAACAGATGAAAAAGAAACCACATTTGTAAGAGGTACCTTGACTTTGATACATTTGATACCCTGCAATGAACTAAAGGATACTTGTAGGAATTTTTTAGCTGAACTCTAGTACCCTAAAATATTTGTTGCAAGAGATTGGTAATCAAGATTGGAATCCCAAGGCCGTTGTCGTTGTTAAAGGTAACGTCTGTATTGCCGCTATGGTTACCTTTAAGTAAAATGTTCTGAGTGCTGATATTGTGGGACATTGAATAATGCCTTTTGAATAAGTAGCTATCTGTTGTTTCTATATTGGTTTGCTTGGGCTGCCGTAATAAAGTGCCATGGACTGGTTGGCTTAGTTAACAGAAATTTACTTTTTCATAATTCTGGAGGTGAGAAGTCCAATATAAAGTGTCAACAGGGCTAGTTTCTTCTTTTTAATGTTTCCCCCAGCTTTATTGCCATATAACTGACATAACATTGTGTAAATTTAAGATGTACAGTATGGTAATTTGATGTACATATGTGTTGTGAAATGATTACCCCAATAAGGTTGGTGAATAACATCCATCACCTCGCATCATTACTTTTTTTTTCCCATGGTGAGATGGTTAGTTTCTTTTGAGGCCTCTCTCCTGGGCTTGTAGATGGTCATCTGTTTTCTGTGTCCTAACTTTTTCACTGTGTCCAGGGGTTCATGTCTATGTCTAATTCATAAAAAACCTTTAAACAGATATAAAGAAAATATGTAAGCTATTCATACAGAATGAATTCTATTCATATAGAATTTCCAAGTACTTCTTGAAAACAATTTTTTACATGCATACAAAGCATTTGGTACCTATATTTAGTTTTTGTTTGTCAAAGATTCTACAAGGTCTACAAAGTTTCTAAAAGGTTCTACAAGGCCTCATTGTGAATTGATTTTAGAGACTATATACATGAAAAAGTATTTCATAGCTCATATTGGCATTTTCTAAATTTAATAAAAATCAGTGACAAATTAACTCCAAACTTTTTAAAAAAAAAACAATTCCCTGGTGGTCCAGTGGTTAGTACTCTGTACTCTCCTGCCAAGGGTCTGAGTTCAGTCCCTGGTCAGGGAACTAAAATACTACAAGCTGTACAGCCAAAAGAAAAGAAAAAAAAAAAACCTTCAAAAAATAAAATAAAATAAAAAACAAAATTTAAAAAAGTGTATTGATCACAATAGAATACCTTCAGCTTGAGTCATTGTTCCCTTTCCCAATAACCTATTATTTAATTTTATAGTAACACAATTGTCTTGATGAGACAATTTTTGTATTCATGCATATATTTAAATCTTTGTTATAATTATCTCTTTGTGGGACATACAAAAATAATTACCATGTGTTTCTGTCCAATAATGGAGAAACAGGTGCAAAAAGCTATATTTAGAAAAAGGCAGATACAGAAGGGATAAATATTAAAGAACTCTGTTGGTGATTGGATTGTCTAGGGAATACGATATTGAGCTAAAACTCTTGCATAGTGCTAGTTAGGCTGCTGTAGTAATAAAAGTGAAACAGGGAATTCCCTGGTGATCCAGTGGTTAGGACTTGGCACTTCCACTGCAGGAGGTCTGGGTTAGACCCCTGGTCTTGGAACTAAGATCCCAAGAGCAGTGAGGCTCACCCAAGGAAAAAAAAAGGCCTAACAATTTGTTAACTGATACTGTGTATTATAAGGCCTACTGTCTTAAATTTAAGATAAAATTAATGTGTTTTGCCAGTATTTTTAATTTGATTTTCAAGGAAACTTCGATTTGTGAGGGCAATATGACTGTTTTTTGCAGATATTTTTCTTCCCTTAGTGTAGTAACAAGGCACATAATATAAACCTGGTAAATGCGCCAGTTCTGGAGAGGGTGAATGGAGGAAATATAGATTTTGCAGCTAAAGAAAAAATCATGAGAACCAGTTATTATTAATTTTAGTTGAATGGCAAAACTAATACGATATTATAAAGTAATTAGTCTCCAATTAAATAAATTTATTTAAAAAAAGAAAACTAAAAAAAATAAGCTAGTAAACTAATAAATAACATTTTAAAATCTTGAACAAAAAATAACTTTGGTTGAGCTTTTTATTGAGATAATTATAGATTCATTTGCAGTTTTAAGAAATAATACAGAGATATTCTTTGTAAACTCTGCACAGTTTCTCCCAAATTTTGCAAAACTGTAAATGTAACAGCCTAAATATTGACATTGATGCAATACAATCCACCAGTATTATTCAGGTTTCCCCAGTTTTACTTGGACTTATTTGTGGGTATTATGTTCTAAACAGTCAGTCAAAATACTGAACAAGTAGTTTTAACAGCACAAAGATCCTTCCCATTGCCATTTGATATGCACATCCACTTCCTTCCCATCCCAACTCCTGGCAACCACTAATCTCTTCACCATTTCTAAAATGCTGTCATTTCAAAAATGTTATATACTGGAAAAAAAAGTTACATACTGAAAAGCTAAACATATTACCATATGACTCAACAGTCACACTCCTAGGTAGAAACACAAGAGAATTAGAAATATATTCACATAAAAACTTGTAAATGAATGTTCATTTTAGCATTTTCTGTAAAACCAAAAAGTAGACATAACACAAATATCCACTGATGAGTAAATATCCAAATGTGGTATATCTATCCAGTAGAATATTATTTAGCCACGAAAAGGAATGAAGTACTAATTGATGCTCCAACATAGATGAACCTTGAAAACACTATGCTAAGTGAAAATAAGCCAGGCACAAGAGATAGCATATTATGTGATTCCTTTTATATACAATGTCCAGAATAGGCAAATCCATAGAAACAGAGAACAGATTAGTGGTTGCCAAGGGCTGGGTTGGAGGTAACTACTAGTGGGTATGGGATTTCTTTAAGGGATAATGAAAATGTTCTGGAATTAGATCACGGTGATGGTTGCACAACTGTGAATATACTAAAAACTGAATTGTATATTATAAAGGGTGAATTTTACAGTGTGTGAATTATATCTCAATTTAAAAAGTTAAAAAAAAAGGTCAATATGGCTACACAATTCTATGAATATACCAAAAACCATTCAGTTGTGTACTTTAAATGGATAAATCTATGAATTATACCCCAATAAAGCTGTTTTTAAAATGTTTTACAAATAGAATCATGCAGATACAACCTTTTTAGATTGGCTTGTTTCACTCAGCATAATTTCCTGGAGATTTGTTCAAGCTGTTATATCAATAGTTAGGTCCTTTTTATTGCTGAGATTGTGGTATGTATATACCA
This sequence comes from Cephalophus harveyi, assembly GCA_006410635.1. NCBI lineage: Eukaryota > Metazoa > Chordata > Mammalia > Artiodactyla > Bovidae > Cephalophus > Cephalophus harveyi. The sequence continues at coordinate 47,241 of SJYT01081935.1, forward strand.
CAGTTTCTTTAACCATTCACTTGACACATACCTGGGTAACTTCTGGTTTTTTAGCTATCAAAAGTAAAGTTTCTATGAACAGTCATACACAGATTTTTGTGTGAACATAATTTTTCATTTCTCTTGGATAAGTGCCCCAAAATACAATAGCTGGGTCATATGGTATTTGCATATTTAGTTTTATAAGACACTGCCAAACAATTTACCAGAGTATCTGGACCATTCTATCTTCCTACCAGCAACATATGAGTGATCCAGTTTCTTTGCATCCTCACCAGGATCTGGTGGTGTCCCTGTTTTGTATTTTATATAATTTTAATCTTAATACATGGAGAGTGTTATCGCATTGTGGCTTTAATTTGCATATCCTTAATGGCTGGTGATGTTGAATCTATTTTTATGTGCTTGTTTGCCATCCATATGTTGCTGGTAGGAAGAAAGAATGGTCCAGATACTCTGGAAAATTGGTTGGCAGTTTCTTATAAAACTAAATATGCAAATACCTTACGACCCATCTTCCCTGGTGGCTCAGAGATTAAAGTGTCTGCCTGCAATGCGGGAGACCTGGGTTTGATCCCTGGGTGGGGAAGATCCCCTGGAGAAGGAAATGGCAACCCACTCCAGTATTCTTGCCTGGAGAATCCCACAGACAGAGGTCGAGCCTGGTGGGCTACAGTCCATGGGGTCACAAAGAGTTGGACACGACTGAGTGACTTCACTTTTACTTTTACTTGCCATCCATATATCCTTTCTGGTAAAATTTCTGTTCAAGTCTTTTGCCCATTTTAAAAATTAGATTGTTTTCTGAGAATTTAGAGTTCTTTATATTAGTATATTCTAGATGTAAATCCTTTGTTGACAGTTTGTATCCACAAGCTGTATCTGAGTTTTGGGCTACCTAAATTTAGTTAAGTTCTGAATATATTTCAGGTTTCATCATGTCCAAATCCAACACCGAACTATTAAAAAATTTGGGCTATTTAACATAAATGATAACAGGCAGACTTCTTTTATTGTGTTCCACTTTTTTCACCTCACAGATTCTGTGTTTTTTATAAATCGAGGGTCTCTGGCAGACTTGCACTGAGCAGGTCTGTCGGAGTCCTTTTTCTACCAGCATCTGCTCACTTTGTGCCTCTGAGTCACATTTTGGTAATTCTTGCAATATTTCAGACTTTTTCATTGTTATGTTTGTTGTGGTGATCTATGATCAGTGATTTTTGATGTTGCTATTGTAACTGTTTTGGGGCACCATGAACTGTACCCATATAAGACAGTGAGCTTAGTTGGTAAACATTGGGAGTTCTGACTGCTCCATTTACCTGCCATTCCTCATCTCTCTTCCTCTCCTCTGACCTCCCTATTCCCTGAGACACAGCAATATTAAAATTAGGCCAATGTATAACCTTACAATGACACGTAAGTGTTAAAGTGGAAGGAAGAGTTGCACATCTCTCACTTTAAATCAAAAGCTAGAAATGATTAAACTCAGTGAAGAAAGCAATCATAACCCAAGATAGGTTGAAAGCTAGGCCTCTTGCCCCAAACTGTCAGCTTAGCTGTGAATGCAAAGGAAGAGTTCTTGAAAGAAATTAAAAGTGCTATTCCGGTGAACACACAGATGATAAGAAAGTGAAACAGCTTTATTGCTGATACAGATAAAGTCCTTGTGATCTGGAGAGGGATCAAACCAGCCCCAGCATTCCCTTAAGCCAGAGCCTAATCCAGAGCAAGGCCCCAACTTTCTTCAGTTCTAGGAAGGCTGAGAGAAGTAAGGAAGCTGCAGAAGAAAAGTTTAAAGCTATCAGAGGTTGATTCACAAGGTTTAAGGAAAAAGCTGTTTCCATTACATAAAAGTACAAGGTGAGGCAGCAAGTGCTGACATAGTAGCTCCAATAAGATCCAGACCATCTGGCCAAGGTCAAGATGAAGGTGGCCACACTAAACAACAAATTTTCAATGTAGACAAAACAGCCTCTTGTTGGAAGAAGATGCCATCTAGGGCTTTCATAGCTAGAGAGGAGAAGTCGGTGCCTGGCTTCAAAGCTTCAAAGGACAGGCTGACTCTCTCTTAGAGGCTAATGCAGCTGATGACTTTCATTTGAGGCCAATGATCAATCCCAGTCTTAGAACCCTTGAGAATTATTCTGAATCTGCTCTGCTTGTGCTCTGTAAATTGAACAACAAAGCCTGGATGACAGCACATTTGTTTACAACATGGGGTAGCTGAGTATTTTAAACCTGCTGTTGAGTTTTACTGTTGAGAGAAAAAAAGAGTCATTTCAAATATTATTGCTCTTGGTCACCCAAGAGCTCTGATGGAGATGTACAATGAGGTTAAATTTGTTTTCATGCCTGCTAATGCAATCTCCATGGATCAGTGGTCTGCCGTATCTCTGAAGGTATGCCTGTAATGCAGGAGTGGTGTTTTTGTTTTCTTTTGTAATTCATAAAGTCATAACTTTTTAATCAAAATATTTCTCAATCACAGTTTTTCATTATACAAGCTGTAATTTTTTCAGACTTTCCTGAATATTCCACTACATGTATCAAACTTATCTTTTAAAAATTTTTTGTTATAGTTAATTTACAATGTTGGGTTAATTTCAGGTATACAGCAAAGTGGATTAGTTATACTCTTTTTTAGATTATTTTCCTATATAGGTCGTTGTAGAATATTGATTAGAGGTCCCTGTGCTATACAGTAGGTCCTTATTATCTATTTTCTATATAGTAGTGTGTGTATGTCAAATTCAGTCTCCCAATTTATTCCTCTCCTCCTTACCCCTTGGGAACCATAAGTTTAATGCTGATGAGAATAAAATTCAGTTCAGTTCAGTTCAGTCGCTCAGTCATGTCCGACTCTTTGCGACCCCATGAATCGCAGCACGCCAGGCCTACCTGTTCATTGCCATCTCTCGGAGTTCACTCGACTCACGTCCATCGAGTCCGTGATGCCATCTAGCCATCTCATCCAAATCCTTTGTGTCAATTTGATATGATTTTTTAAAATTTATTTATTTATTTTTGGTGGTGCTAGGTCTTTTGTTGCTGCGCACAGGCTTTCTCTAGTTGTGGCTTGCAGGCTTTTTTGCCTCGCAGCATTTTGGGGATCTTCTCAGACCAAGAATCAAATCCATGTCCCCTGCATTGCAAGATAAGATTCTTAACCACTGAATCACCAGGGAAGCCCTGATAAGATTTTTTAAGTGTATTTAATATTGGAATCTACTGTTAGGAGATTCAAAAATCCTCATTTTATTGTATAATGTATAAGTTAAATGCTCATAATGATTTAAAATCATGGATTTTCTAAAACCAAAATTATAAATGAGTTTAACACTTTCCTCTTCTCATTAGCTAAGAAATCTTCGAAACAAACTTTTCATAAAAGAAACTTCATTGCAAGAGATGAAGAGTGAGCTAGAAACTTACAAAGAAAATAATGTGCAACAGTCTTTCCAGATAATGTCCCTGAAAGAGGATATCAAGGACTTAGAGGAACTTATTGCTTCTCTAACCAGAATTAAATCTTTGAAAAACACCAGTATTCAGAGTCTTGAAAGAGGCAACTGGGATCTAACTGAAAGAATTACAGAACTAGAAAATCTTCTAAGGTAGGAAATTTTCTAGTTTGTTTTCAAAAATGTCATTCATTTTTCATAGCTTGCTAATATCATATGAACTTCATATTCCTGACTGATCACAGAATTTAAATCTAACAAAATTTAACATGCCTGACTCAAAATTAAATTTTCAATTGAGATGTAATTTCCATTTCATTAAAATTCACCCTTTTGCATACAATTTAGTACTTTTGCCTGGAGAATCCCGTGGACGGAGGAGCCTGGTAGGCTGTAGTCCATGAGGTCGCAAAGGGTCAGACACGACTGAGCGACTTCACTTTCACTTTTCACTTCCATGCATTGGAGAAGGAAATGGCAACTCACTCCAGTGTTCTTGCCTGGAGAATCCCAGGGACGGTGGAGCCTGGTGGGCTGCCGTCTATGGGGTCTCACAGAGTCGGACACGATTGAAGCGACTTAACAGCAGCAGCAGCAGGATATTCACAAGGTTGTACAAGCATCACCACGCTCTAATTCTAGAACACTTTCATCAACCTCTAAAATAATCCATGTCTACTAGTAGTTACTCCCCAATCCACTCTCTCCAGTTTCTGACAACCAGCAGTCTACTGTCTTTCTCTATGGACTTCTCTATGGGCTTCATATCAATGAAATATTACAATATATGGCCTCTGTGTCTAACTTCTTTAATTTAGCACAGTGTTTTCAAGATACATCAATGTTTAGCCTGAATCAGTACTTAATTTTTTTTATGGCTGAATAATATTCCATTATAAGGTTATATCACATTTTGTTTGTCCATTCATCAGTTGATGAACATTGGGTTGCTTCCTTTGCAAAGGACTTTATGAATGAGCTGCTATGTACATTGTTGTGTGAACTCTTATATGACTGTAAGTTTTATTTCTCTTAGTTAAATGCCTTAGGAGTAGAATTGCTGGGTTGTAAAGTACTCGATGGACGTGAGTTTGAGTGAACTCCGGGAATTGGGGATGGACAGGGAGGCCTGGTGTGCTGCAATTCATGGGGTCGCAAAGAGTCGGACACAACTGAGTGACTGAACTGAACTGAACTGAAAGTAACTCTATGTTTAACTTTTTGATGTTACTTCTGAGTGACTTCCAGGCTGTTTTCTAAAAAGTTTTGATGAAGCTTAATACTTTTTTTTCTTTTGTCATTTTGTGTCTTTGGTGTTATAGCAAAGAAACCTAATCTAGTATCACAAAGATTTACACATGTTTTATTTTAATAGTTACTGTTTTAATACTTAAAATTTTATCTTTGATCCACTTTGACTAATTTATTTATTCATTCATTTTTGGCTGGATGGTTCTTCATTGCTGTGTGCAGGCTTGCTCTAGTTGCAGTGAGCAGAGATTACTCTCTAGTTGCGATGTGTGGGCTTCTCATTGTGGTGGCTTTTCTTGTTGTTGTAGGTGTGTGGGCGTCAGTAGTTGTGGTTTATGGGCTCGATTATTGTGGCACACAGGCTTAGTTGCCCCATGGCAAGTGGAATCTTCTCAGACCAGAGGTTGAACCCGTGTCCCCTGAATTGGCCGGTGGATTCTTAACCACTGGACCACGAGGGAGGTCCCCACCACTTTCTTTTAGATTAATCAAGTTTTTATTACTATTTTTCTCCTGTATTATTTTAAAATATCTTTTAAATTATCATTAACTTTTTACCTTAGACCTTGTGATTACAATGAAAGTCTAGATTAGTGCTGTTATGTTATCTGAAAATAGAAATCTTATAACAGTGTAACTCTACTTACCCATCTTATGCTCCTGTACTATTGTTATGATACATTTTACTTTTTCAAATGTTATAAATCTCATAAGATTTTAATTTTCAGTATTAATTTATATTGAACCACACACTCACTTCTGGTGCTTTTCATTCCTTTCTACAGCTCTGTGTAGCCACCAGGGATCATTTTCCTTTATCCTGTAAAATTGCCTGTAATTTTTCTGCAATTTAATGCAGTTCTTCTACGGATGATTTTTTCCATTTTTCCTTCTGAAAGGGTTTTGTTTGTTTGTTTTTCTAACTGAGTATAGAACTCTAGGTTGCCAGTATTTTTTTTTCTGTACTCTAAAGTGTTCTTCAGTTATTTTCTGACTTACATAGTTTGTCTTTGAAAAGCCAGTGTTCAGTCTTATAGCTATATGTTAGAAGGTAATATATGCTTTTTCTCTGACTTTTAATTAGTAGAAATTTGATGATGATAAGTCTTGGTGTGGCCAGCTTTGTATCCATCCTACTTGGGATTTGCAGAATTTACTTAATCTATCAATTGATGTTTTTCATCAGGTTTCAAAAATTCGTGGGAAGTATTTTTTAAAGTATTGTTTCTATCTCGTTCTGTGTCTACTCTCATTCTAAGGCTATAATTACAAGGAATGACCTTTTGAGTGTGACCTACATGTTTCCAATATAATTTTATTGAATTATATTTTCTCTTAGATCATTCAGATATTTTCTTTGACCTGACCCATATTCACTAATTCTGTAGGATGCAAATCTTCTATAGAAAAGAATATAACAAACATGGAAGGTGGGTTGAAACTTTAACTTAGCTTCAAGGTAGAAAATATTACCAAACCTATCAATTGTTAATCAAAACAAGAACCAAATAATTAGTTGTTTGTATTTGATAATAAAACAAGTTTTTACATATGCTGTTTTCTATTGTACCATTTCTAATTCCTCTACCTTTCTTGAAACTCTATTCAGGGATTCAGTTGAAGAGCCCATGCAGGTGTTACTAAAATGGGAATACAGTTGTCCTTCATCCCTTGTGCCTCAGTGTCTGCAGGGGATGGCTCTAGGACCCCTGAGAGTACCGAAATCTACACATGCTAAATCCCTTGTATAAAGTAGTACAGTATTTGCATATAACCTATGCACATCTCTTGTGTACTTTAAATCAACTCTAGATTACTTGTAATAGCTAGTCCTATTTAAATGGTTGCTTGTGTAAGACAAATTTAAGTTTTGCTTTTTGGAACTTTCTGAAAAAAATTTTTTTTGAATAGTTTCAATCCATGGCTGCTTGAATCCATGGATGTGGAACTTGCAAATACAGGTCCGTGGTACTTGTACCCATGCGGAACCTCCTGATCATCACAATATTATCATAGTAGCAGAGACATATTCATACTTAAATTCCCTCTTGAAAAAGAGTGGTTTCAAAATTGACCTCTCCCAGGGGAACTACTACAGATTTAACATGGTATCATTCTCTCCATTTCTTTGCCATTTCTCATCTCTTCCTAGAAATAATCCGGGAACTTGCACAGCTCTTTTCATAGGAATACATTTTTACTTGGTACACATATTTAATTTATTTTAAATGGGGATATTTCTTGTTGTTATTTGAAGTTTGAAAAATTGGTTTCATGATATTGTTACCCACCAATATCTTACACAGAGTACATCTGATTGAAAGAAAAAGAGCAGAGCAAAAAGCAGACCTTTTGGAGAAAAAGTTAGCAGGTGCTAACAGATTCACCCCTTATATGAATATGAAAGAACAAGAAGATTCCTTGGATAGTTTCATGACAAAGGTGAGAACAAATTTTGATTGGCTTTTGAAGAAAAAGGATTTTTGTTACTTTATGTTATTCCAGGAGGTAATTGGCACATGTTGAGTGGTTTGTTGATCCTCTTCTTGTGGAGGGTAAAAGGAAGCAGTATAGCACGGTGAACTGAAAGCGTTTCTGAGTATGGAGAGAAAGTGCAAGGCAGATCTGAAGGTCTCTGTGATACTAAGGAGGTTAGAGGGAATGGAGCTGAGAGAGAACTGGGAGGAAGTGGTGGTTAGAGAGTGCAATATTGCAGTTTTAAATTTCTGGTATGAGGTAGTTGCTGCTGCTGACAAAATCTGGGTTTTTGGATTTGAGTATAAGGATTGAGTAGGGGTGTAGAAGAAAGTCATTGAAACTGAGGCACAAGGGTCACAAAACTAAACTGGTGGATCATCCACACGGGATATTGAAATCTAGATGTATGCATGAGTTGGGTTTAGAAGGAAGAGGTTAGCCTGGTCCCTTCAGTTCCATTCAGTTCAGTCGCTCAGTCGTGTCTGACTCTGAGACCCCATGAATCGCAGCACGCCAGGCCTCCCTGTCCATCACCAACTCCCGGAGGTCACTCAGACTCATGTCCATCGAGTTGGTGATGCCATCCAGCCATCTCATCCTCTGTCGTCCCCTTCTCCTCCTGCCCCCAATCCCTCCCAGCATCAGAGTCTTTTCCAATGAGTCAACTCTTTGCATGAGGTGGCCAAAGTATTGGAGTTTCAGCTTTAGCATCAGTCCTTCCAAAGAAATCCCAGGGCTGATCTCCTTCAGAATGGACTGGTTGGATCTCCTTGCAGTCCAAGGGACTCTCAAGAGTCTTCTCTAACACCACAGTTCAAAAGCATCAATTCTTCAGCACTCAGCTTTCTTCACAGTCCAACTCTCACATCCATACATGACCACAGGAAAAAGCATAGCCTTGACTAGACGGACCTTTGTTGGCAAAGTAATGTCTCTGCTTTTCAACATGCTATCTAGGTTGGTCATAGCTTTTCTTCCAAAGAGTAAGCATCTTTTAATTTCATGGCTGCATAGTAGATAGCAATTCACAGGATTAATAGAAGTTTTATGGAGGAATGTTGAAGGAGGATGGGAGATGAATTACTGTCAAGGAAGTGGTAAAAGTTTATTCTGAAATCCATAGACTATAATTGTTTATTATATGCATGCTAAGTTGCTTCAGTCATGTCCAACTCTTTGCAACCCCATGGGCTGTAGCCCGCCAGGCTCCTCTGTCTGTGTGCTTTTCGAGGCAAGAATATTGGAGTCAGTTGCCATGCCCTTCTCTAGGTTTATAATATTCTGAATGTAAAATAAGGTCCATCATGATCCAATTAATGTGAGGGGTTCCACTTTAAAAATTCAGCAACTACTTTCAGAGTTTAAAGTAATTCCAATTTTTAATTACCTCTTTCAAGTAATTCACAGTAACACTTTCTATGTTTTTCACTTCTCTGTCATGTCTCTGAAAAACTCTCCCACATCAGTCTGTGTAGCTCTGACCTTTTCTTCCACTGCTCTTATATTCTACCTTTTTTTTTTTTTCTTTCTGGGCTTTTAGTGAGACAAACCCATCATTACTTCAACAATTCTAGCTTCCCTTCTATCTCCAAGTTTCACATGACAAAAAGTCCAGAAAGTAAACTTATTTACTCAGTTTTCAGAATTGAAGGTGAAAAGAAAAATTTATAAAGGCAGACTCTTCCTGGGAGAGGTAGGGTGAAGGAGTAGTATTGCGTTATCTTCTATTTTTTCCTGTTTACAATGAAAGCAGGGTGCTTACAAGGGAAAGGTTGGGGGAAAGAAATGTGACTTATCTGTGCTCTTATATTATCAAAGCTGTTACTATTAAATGATGTTCTATAATCATAATTAAGTCTTTATGAAAATATCAATTTCCCTGCCAATTTTTCACTTAATAGTCTTAGCATTCATTGATGATCCTTGCCTGAATCAGTAATTTTGTTAGGAGAACCAAAATGCTGAGCTGTGAAATTCTATCATTCCTTCTACATTTATTATCTCAAAATATTCTGTAAACAGCTCCTTCATAAACTGGAGCAGTTGGTTAGCTACTTCTCTAAGTTAAACTTCCTGTGTTCTCAAAATACTTTCTCCATAACATCAGTTTTTTTGCCCTTCCCACATGCCCCCCAAAAGGTATTTTAATACCTCTTGATGTTCTAGTTTACTCTTATGAGTATGCTCTTGTCTCTCTTATAACTCTGTAACTCTTTGTTTCTATAGAAAGCCTTTTCTCCTCAAGTTCTGTATTATGACTATACTTGAAATAGATGTCTCGATATTAAATTGCAAATGAGAAGTTTAATGCATGTGTTGGTATATTTAGGGTAAGGATGAAGCTATCCTGGTCAAAAATTTTGAGAGAGACAACACTTTTCACTCTGAAGGACCAAAAGATGGACAGAAAATTTGGGATAAGTGTCAACAAGATTTGATCCATGAGGAAAAACAAATACCTGAGTTAGACAGACCTCCACGTTCATACAACTGGGAAACTAAAACAGCGCGATCCCATTATCAGAAATTCCTCAGTCAGCTGTCTGCTCTTCCCAGCAACAGTGCTGAACCCACACCAGCCATAGAGGAAGCTGTGAAAGACAGCATTCTGGAAACTGGTACAAATGAGCAATCTTGGAAGTCCGTAAGTGTATCGACAGATGAGTTCCTCTTTCAAATTAGTTTTAAGATGTGGATTTTGATGTTAGTTGATTCGGTAAACCCTGTGGCTTTGATTTTATTTTTATTACTATAGTGATAAGAGGGACAAAGATGTCCATTATCACAATAGGGGTAATATAGTGTGTTTAACAGCAGAAAGGCTGGGTATGAATTCCAGCTCTGCGATCACCGAATGTGTGCTCTTAGGCAGGTTATTGATGCTCTCTGTGCCTCAGTTTTGTAAATTTTGGCAGGAACGAGAGTGGGTTTAGGGGGGATATAGTTTGTGTGACACAGAATGGTTGTAAGGATTAAATGGATTAATAAATAATAAATGCTTAGCATCAGTGTAAGCTCAAAATGAATGTTAGCTTGAAAATAGTGGTGTGGTGAGGATAATGCTTCTGTCATGACCAAACACTGGTCAGTTTAGTCAGCGCAGTGAAGTAAATTATCAGGTAAGTCATTTGTGTGAATTTACTGGTCAAGTCTATCAAAAGACTGATCCAGCAAGTTCAAGCAGATATATCTCCTGTTATGTTCAAATTATTGTAGTAAAATTTCATCACTCTTCATCCTAACATTCAAATAAAAATAGGTATTGCTTAAATTCAGTGTGTCAGTAAAACCTGCTACATGGTAGTATGCTTATTGTACAGTTACAATTTTTTTACACTCTCTCTCTTAAAATTCATTATACTATTTTATTTCTCAGTATTCACTGAAATGTCTTATTTTTGTACATCAAACTTTTGTTTCTTTTTTTTAAACCAGCTTATACATGTTGAGTCTTCTTAAACATCTTCCCCATTCATCTATTTAGTAACTTAGTGTTCAGTTCAGTCGCTCAGTCATGTCCAACTCTTTGCGACCCCATGGACTGCAGCACGCCAGGCCTCCCTGTCCATCACCAACTCCCCGAGTTTACTCAGACTCATGTCCATTGAGCTGGTGATGCCATCCAGCCATCTCCTTCTCTGTCATCCCTTTCTCCTCCTGCTGCTGCTGCTGCTGCTAAGTCGCTTCAGTCGTGTCCAACTCTGTGCAACCCCATAGACGGCAGCCCACGGGGAGCTCAGGCTCTGCCGTCCCTGAGATTCTCCAGGCAAGAACACTGGAGTGGGTTGCCATTTCCTTCTCCAATGCATGAAAGTGAAAAGTGAAAGTGAAGTCGCTCAGTCATGTCTGACTCTAGCGACCCCATGGACTGCAGTCCACCAACCAGGCTCCTCCATCCATGGGATTTTCCAGGCAAGAGTACTGGAGTGGGGTGCCATTGCCTTCTCTGCAGCTTCCTGCTAGTTACCTGTTTTACACAGGGTAGTGTATATATGTCAGTGATACTTTCTCAATTTGTCCTACCCTCTCCTTCCTCCACTGTGTCCACCAGTCCACTCTCTACATCTGCATCTCCATTTCTTCTCTGTAAATAGGTGTATCAGTACTATTTTTCTAGATTCCATATACATTAATAAACAATGTACTTCTTAATATACTTTTTTGAAAAGATTAGAGGGAAATGAATTCAAAGAAATGACTCTCTAAAGATGGAATTTTAGCTACTGTGTCAGGGAAGGGGCTGTTGGTGAAATTCCTCAATAATTACCGAATAGACCATTTCCTTTTCTATTTTTTGCTTCTCTGCATCTATAAAGTCAATCCTAAAAGTGGAATGGGAATAGGTAGGATGTTTTTCAGGAGATTTTGATTCTATTTCACTACTCTTCACAGAATTCCTTGTTATACCCATACCCATGCTATACTATTTCTATACTTGCTGTGCCCCAGAGTATAAACTCACTCACTCCTACTGAGACTGTCATTCCATCCATCCATTCATTCATTGATACCATATGGTTTGATCACTCAGTTTTTAAAAACTTCCAACACTTGGTAAAGTGGTATTGGCAATGCACTCCAGAGCACAAAGATGAATCCAGATTTTTACCTCTGCTCTTGAAAATGTAGTTGACAATGATTCATTTCCACATAAATATTTTAAAATATATTATGTTAAAATTTAAGAATATATAAACAGCACATGCTTTCCACAACCCTTGAAGCCATGCTAAAAGATTTGACGAAAACAATGATAATCTTCTCTAACCCTATTTCACCTCAGTAACCAATGTTATCTATATCTTTTATAGCTATTGCAGTGATTATGGAAATATATGAATATATGCTAAGTCACTTCAGCTGTGTCCGACTCTGTGCGACCCCATAGACGGCAGCCCACAAGGCTCCCCCATCCCTGGGATTCTCCAGGCAAGAACACTGGAGTGGGTTGCCATTTCCCTCTCCAATGCATCAAAGTGAAAAGTGAAAGTGAAGTCGCTCAGTCGTATCCGACTCTTAGCGACCCCATGGACTGCAGCCTACCAGGCTCCTCCATCCATGGGATTTTCCAGGCAAGAGTACTGGAGTGGGGTGCCATTGCCTTCTCTGATATGAGTATAAACATATATGTAAATGTTGACATTTTTACAAAATTGGGACTGTACAAGTCAAAATACTCATCTTACTTGATAAGTACTTCATCATCTTTCCTTAGATCAAAAGATACAGGTTTAACTCGTTCCTTTACAGTTGCATAATATTCCATACGATATATATAACTTATTTAACCAGTTCCCTATTAAGAACTATTGATGGTCATTCTCTTATTTGTACTTTTTATGCCACTACAAATAATGCTGAAGTAAGTATGTTCATACATATGTATTTCCACACCAGTGCTTTCTCCCTCTACGGTGGGTGTGTGTGCGCTTAGTCACTTAGTTGTGTTCTACTTGGCTACCCCAGGGACTGTAGCCCACCAGGCCCCTCTGTCCATGGAATTTTCCAGCAGGAATCCTGGAGTGGGTTGCCGTTTCCTAGTCCGGGAGATCTTCTCGACCCAGGAATTGAACCCGCATCTCTTTGCATCTACTGCATTGGCAGGAATATCCTTTACCGCTAGCACCACCTGGGAAGCCCCCTCTCTCTATGGGATTGAGTTCTAAATGTGTTCAATTAATGTATGAGTTCAATACAGTGTATGTGTATTTTTTTTCCTTTGGTCGCACACATAGCTTGCAGAATTTTCATTCCCTGACCAGCGATCAAATCCAGGGCCCTGGCAGTGAGAGTGCTGAGTTCCATCCACTGGGTCACCAGGAAGTTTCCTCAGTGTTTAAAAGTTTAATGTCTTCCCTGGTGACTCAGATGTAAAGAATCCACCTGCAATGCAGGAGACCTGGGTTCAGTCCCTGGGTCAGAAAGAACCGCTGGAGGAGGAAATGGCAACCCACTCCAGTATTCTTGCCTGGAGAATCCAACGACCAAGGATGAGATGGCTGGATGGCATCACGGACTCGATGGACGTGAGTCTGAGTGAACTCCGGGAAATGGTGATAGACAAGGAGGCCTGGCGTGCTGCGATTCATGGGGTCACAAAGAGTCGGACACGACTAAGCGACTGAACTGAACTGAACTAAATGATTCTATTTTATGTACATTTTACCAGTTTAGTTTTGATGTATACATAATGAAAATATATGGTATCTTTATTAAATCTATACCCCTTGTTTCTCTTTTTCCTTATGTAAATATGCTCTTTTGGCCAGGGTGGGGGGGATTCCCTTGTTTTAATTCATAAAAACAGCAAAGGCTGTAAATATTCCTCTGTAAGTTGTTCAGTATATTTTTATATGAAGTTCTTTCACTGCATTTTATAAATGTTTATAATTTTTCTATTAATTTTCATTTCTTCTTTGAGCTGCAATTATTTAGGAGAATGTTTTTATCTTTTACACTTATATGTATGTATTATGCGTACATATATTAAAAAAATTAAATATACCACGAGTCTCCTATTGAAAAGCAGCAGCCCACTTCTGTACTTCCACCTATCCTATTTCCCAGAGGGAACTACTTTTAACTGTTTTAGCTATTGCTTCTAGTAGTAAACTCCATTTTCCTAAATAATTTGCTTATATTGCTATGTGTGCTGTGCTGTGCTTACTCAGTGCTCAGTCATGTCCAACTCTTTGCAACCCCAAGGACTGTAGCCTGTATTGGGGTTCCTCAATACAAGAATACTGGAATGGGTTGTCATGCTCTCCTCCGGGGGATCTTCCCAACCCAGAAATTGAACCAGGATCTCCTGCCTTGCAGGTGGATTCTTACCAGCTGAGTTATCCGGGAAACCCTTATATTGCTATATTCTGAGTTATTTGTTTTAGACATTATCTGTTGACTTCCTATTATATGATAGATGAAGGTTTATCTCTTTCTCCCTCCACCTTCTATAGTCCCAGTATAGCTATATCAGTATTTTTAGCTAAAGCCTTAATCAGCATTTACTTCACTATGACACTAAATAATGTTCACAAAATGCCCAGTATTATACTCTTGTGATTTTGGCCACCTCATGTGAAGAGTTGACTCATTGGAAAAGACTCTGATGTTGGGAGGGATTGGGGGCAGGAGGAGAAGAGAACGACTGAGGATGAGATGGCTGGATGACATCATGGACTCGATGGACATGAGTCTGAGTGAACTCCGGGAGATGGTGATGAACAGGGAGGCCTGGCATGCTGCAATTCATGGGGTCGCAGAGTTGGACACAACTGAGCAACTGAACTGAACTGAACTGATACTCTTGTGACATTTCCTTTCTTGTAGTAGTGTGTGTTATTTTTGCTAGAGTTAATATTTTTCTGCCGGGAGCCAGCACAGGAGATCCCACCCATGACAAAGGTTATGAGGAAGAGCCCTGACAGGCAAAGGCGAGTCAGGACTTGAGGGACCCCTTGGACCTGCTCGAGCATCTACCCCAAAACCAGAGTCTGCCTGTCCTGCTATTTTTCACCAACTCCTCTGTTACCAATGGGGGGCTGTCCCCGACCACCTTTCTCTGAAGAAAATTAACTTAGAGCTCTAGTTAATAAGTCTCTTGGAGTGTTTCAATTCAAACCCCTCTGATTTATTCGGACTTTTACAACTACTCATGTGATTGTTTACAGCCTCCCAACTGCGAGAGACACAGGAAGCTTAAAACATTCTAGGAATGTAGAGCCTTTCGAGGAGTTAAATATCATTAGAATAGAACTGGTTAAGGGTTTCATTGTATTTCCATATGTATAATTTTCAACATTCACTTATTAATTTTCCCCCAATACTATGTCAGATGATCTTATAATCTACAAAAATCTCCCATTCTTTCTCATCCAGACTCCTTAATTCTCTTGCATCAGTCTGGACTGTTTGCTCTGTGGGCCTGGGCATAGCTATAATCCTGTGACTTTTCTTCTCCAATCTCTTGGTTAGGTTGCACTGTTTGCTAAATCTTTTGTCTTCCTTTCTTTTGATTTACTTTCTTATTTTGCTGGGGCACATCTTCTAATAGATTTCTAAGAAATGGTATCTTGAAGGGAAAAAATTCTTTGAATAAATTACAAGGTCTTTTTTGTTGTTGCTTACCTTCAGGATTAGTTGATAGTTGGGTTTAGACTTTATTTTCACACAGATTTGAAGGCATTACTCCATTGTCTTCTGATTTCCAGTGAGTTATTAAGAAAAATGGTGCCATTCTCATTCTTATTCCTTAATATGTTACTTGTTTTATTTTTTAATGGATTAAGACATTTGTAGTAACATTTTAAGTAACTTTTTCTCATTATAAAATTAATTTATGTTTATTAGTTCTGTATGTTTCTCTTTCCTAATAGTATTTTCATTTTCTCTTCCTTTTTTAAAAGTTAAAAAATGTATGTATTTATTTATTGCTTTTGGCTGCACTGGGTGTTCATTGCTTGGGTGCAGGCTTTCTCTAGTTGCAGCAGGCAGGGGCTATTCTCTAGTTGTGCTGCAGAAGCCTCTTGTTAAGGTGGCTTCTCTTGTTGTATATCATGGGCTCTAGAGCAAGTGGGCTTAGTAGTCTCAGCACACTGGCTCAGTAGTTGCGGTTTGTGGGCTTAGTAGTTGTGGTATATGGCTTCGTTGCTCCATGCATGTGGAATATTCCAGGACCAAGGATCAAACCTGTGTCCCCTGTATTGGCAGGCAGATTCGCAACCACTGGACCACCAGGGCAGTCCTCTCTTCCTTCTTTAACCAGCCTTGCCTGGAGTATCTATTTTCTTATTGGAAGAGCTAGTGATTCTTTTAAATATATTTTATTAATTTTTAGTTCATGTATAATGAAAATATGTGGTATCTTTATTAAATTTGCACCTCTCTCTCTCTCTTTTCTGGTAGTAACTTTATAAAGTACAAAATAGTAGAAAGGATACAATTAAAATAGCCAGTAATTCTACCACTTTGAGATAACCAGTGTTAACATATAGGTATATTTTACTATGACTATTTTTCATGAATATTTTAACATAACTGAGATAGGCATTGGAGAAGGCAATGGCACTCCACTCCAGTACTCTTGCCTGGAAAATCCCATGGGCGGAGGAGCCTGGTAGGCTGCAGTCCATGGGGTCGTGAAGAATCAGACACAACTGAGCAACTTCACTTTCGCTTTTCACTTTCATGCATTGGAGAAGGAAATAGCAACCCACTCCAGTGTTCTTGCCTGGAGAATCCCAGGGATGGTGGGCTGCCGTCTATGGGGTCGCAGAGTCAGACACGATTGAAGTGACTTTGCAGCAGCGGCAGCAGAGATAGGCATAATTTTTATTCATCCTGCTTCTTTCATTTAACTATATCATTAGCATTTTCTCTTAGTAAGTATTTTCAAAAACTTGATTTATAAGAAATGTATTAATCTGAATGGAATCCTAGATTTCTAATTTTAAAAAAAAGGATATGTAACAGGCAATGAATGTTTACTGTATAGCACAGGAAACAGTAGTCAATATCTTATAATAACCTATAATGGAAAATAATCTGAAAAATAATATATGTGTATATGTATAGCTGAATCACCATACTGTGTACCTGAAATACTGTAGGTAAAAAAAAAAACCCAAAAGAAATTTATTAATTCTTAATACATGAAATGTATTAATTAATCACATGTAATTTAATTATTTTTTGACATTTGTATTTCTTCATGTTATAAATAATGTTGTAGAGGATATCTTTTTGCTTGAATTTTTATCTAAATATTTTATTATTTCCTAATCATACCTTATTAGAAAAGTTGAACTAATACATGCTGTCACATGGTGTTTATAAATTGTCTGCTTAACTGTACCTTTGTTAGCATTGAGCCATCACTTTTACTGTCACATTTTATTTTCTGAATTATTATAATGCATATTTATGGTGAAAATTATCTTATTTATATAAGAATTAAGTCTATAATTTATCAGTAGATCTGATATGCTAGCGTGGAATATCATTTAAAGCATAGCTTCTTTATTTCAATACTGTTGATTTCTGTAAAGGAAAACTCTCAATCTAAGATTTCCCAGGTGGATGGACATGGCAAAACATTCAAGCAGCTAGAGAAAGACAATAAGCAAGAAACATTACTGAATATTCAGCAGAATTTTCAGACTGTTACAGCTCAAAGATTAGAGGAGAAAATTCAGAGACTTCAGAAACAGCTCAGTGACTTGAAATTGTCAAACAAAAATATGAAAACTCAACTGACAAGAGTAAATGTCCTTAAAGTAAGTAAAGGATGTGAGGCTTTCACAAATTCACTTAAGTTTTGTTCTGTTACTGTTTTTGCTGTATGTTTTTCATTGAACTTTAAAAATTATTTTACACCCATAAAAATAATATATATAACATTACACATATAGAATAATAAAGTTAGATGTTGTAAATCCACCACTCATCTTAAGAATCAGAGTATCTTTGGATCTTCACTACATCAAGCTTCTGTTGTACTATTTCAAAAGTACATTTTATGCCTGAAACCAGAGATGCACAAGACACTTACTGATCAACTTTTTTTGCCAGTTTATCAAGAATATTTAATCTTACTGTATCCAGTTATTCTCTATTTCTGTGCTTGATTACCACAGACTAAGACTCTTGGGGACATGGAACACGTGTTAAACCTCTTTAAATCCCAAATGCCTAGTTAATAAAAGTTCTCATTAACTATTGGTTATTGATGAACATAGTGGAGAAATGTCCTCTTAATTCATAAATTGTGGAATTTTCTTTTTCTACATATCCAGCTCGTAAAAGAAAAAGAAAGAAAAAAAGAAAGAGAGAGGAAGAACGTAAAAAAGCATGAGTTATCATGCATCAGGCCCATCTGTTACTTAGAAGAGATCTAATCGTAGTCTTCTCCGTTTCCCACAACCTCTACCCGCATAGGACAAAACAATTGAGAAGCTCAGGGAATCTCTAACAAAAGTTGAAGCAATGAAAGGGAAGGCAGTTATGGAAACAGACCTGAAAACTGCAGTAGATGCTGATGAGCAAGAAGCAAGATGGGATGAAAAGAAGATCCATCAAATGTTAGAAACTGCCACTCCTGAGCTCAGCACAGCAAAAAGCACACTTGAAGAAGTACCGGAAAAACAAGAAGAGGTTTGTTTTCTTTGAATACTATATTAAAATTCTTTAAATTGAAGTGATAAACACCCACCTCAATTTAGACTACCCTAACTTAGACAAAAGAAAATTGATTGCCTTGTGGAATCAGAGTTAAACAACCAGAGCTCCGAGAAGGCAGAGATGCACCTGGGCTATGGATCAGCACCTGGAATCTTCACTATAAGGCCTTTGTTACCATTTCTTCTTGGCATCTGTCAGTCGGCTTCTGTCTGACTGACAGCCACAGGGTTAGAGTTTCTGTGACAGGAGAGAGAATCTCAAGAAAGGGTCTTAAGAGCCCTGAACAGTTTGGATGTTCGTGCTTTTTTGTTTTCTTCTCATCACAATTTTGAATGCATATTTGCCATTTATCTATTCACTGTAAAATCCCTTTAATTGCCCTGCCTTCTCAATTTCAGGTGTTTCTACTTTAGGGTACTTATGGGGCAGGGTTTACATACTAGGTTTCTTAACTGAATACCACCCTCTTCTGTTGACGTGGTGAGTGCAGCTTCTTAAAGTTTACTTAGAAGTCAAGCCTTTTATTTGGGGGTGGGGTTTATGTGATGTCTGTTTCTGCAGTGCTCTCTTGTTTATATAAGTCCCTAATTTCCAATGCTTGCTTTTTCCTTTTCCTTTATCACTAAGCCTCCTCAGAAACCTTGCCCTCTAGAGCTGCCTTTTCTGCTCTCACATACTTTCATGTACCTTTCTTTTCCTTCCACAGACACCGATGTTCTGATCCACCAGTTCTCAGGCTTGTTTTTAGTATTTCCTCCTTTGTGAACTGTCCCGTATCTGGGACACCGGAGGAAACTAGCTGCATACTCCAGCTTTGGTTCTGAACTAGCCTTTGTTGGTTTAGAATATTTATTTCCCCACTTATATGCAGAATAAAGTCTGTAGTAGTCTCTACTTGTGCTTTAGGCATGATTTATGGATGATTTTATCTGCTCTCCTGTTGATCACTATAGAGAATGGGCGGAGAGATATGTACTTCAGGGACTCTATTACCTACAACAAATCAGAAGCCCCCAAAATAATTACCTTACGGATGAAAAAAAAGCAGCAATAAAATTAAGTTTATCCTATAAAATTGTAAAACTAAAAACAAATCTTAAAATACAAAAGTAAGTTTAGATTTCTTATAATAGTTTTTTAGTTTAAAAATACATTTGAACGTAGAATATGTTATACTTCATAAAGAAATGTTAAATAAAACTAAATTTCTTAATATTTCATTGTACATAGTAAGGTGATCAAAACTCATGACATATCTTGATTTTGGGGGGGTGGTTCTTTGTAGCTTGTTGACTTTCGAGAAACTATTATGAAGATGTTGGGCTTTAACATGAAAACAGCAGACAAGAAAATCATCAATCACCTAAGGCTTATTATACAAGTATATGAAGCATCTGACAAATCAAAGATGGCTTCTGAGTGTGAGACTGGACAGGATAATGAATAAAGAATTTCTGCCAACAAGAACTCACAAATATGGACATTTCCACTAGCATCTTGAATATGGTTACATTATGAATAAAATGCATTTGAAACTTTTCAGTTAAATCTGTTCTCTCCTTTGATATTTGGAAATTCACTTTTCTTTGTGGCAATCATGTTCTGTACATTTATTTGTGGTCTAGTCTGGATTGTTATTATGATGTATAGTGTCTAATTATATTTATTAACTGTATTTTAAACAGAATTAACCCTTAGTTGGAATATTCGTATCTACTTTAATGGCTTGTGTCTAGAATGAATGGTTTTTTGGGCTATGCCCCCTTATGAATCTAGGTCAAGTTACAGTCTATAATTTGAATCTATTTTATCTATTTGATTAACTGACAGTTTGAAAATCAGATATGAAATGTTGAAAGGTAGGAAGCTCATTAAGAATTATTAATAATGTGCAAGACTATATTGCTTATTTTTCTTAGTTAATAGTGTCTGCCAGTGTTTTCCTAATTGTAGACAATGATGTTTTAAAATATATTATTTCTAAATTTTACTTAGAACAGGAAACTGTTCATCTTATAAGATAGTTTTAGATTTATCCAAGATGTCCTCTGTAAGAATAGGTCAGAATCTGGACAGGCCTGTGGACACCCAATGCCTGCTGTTGTCATTTGAAAAGATCTGTGGGGCTTAGTTTTAGGGGGATCTTCAGGGTGGAAGAAGTGATGTTACACTGGACCTTATAGTAGTAACATTTTGGAAGAAAATGATTCTCTTGAATACTCATTCAAGGAAAAGATGAGTGAAATTCTAAAATGCTCACATCCATGGTTCTCAAATGTGTGCCAAGGCACTCTGGAGCACTACAAGATCTCAGCATGCCATGGAGTGTTTAAAATTTTAAAGGGAAACAGTGACATTTGACACTTGTCAGGAAAGTATTTGAACTATTAGCTCCTACTAGTTTATAGTTTGAACACTGGCTCACTCTTCATTCCTTTTGATGATATATATTTTTAATAAAAACTTCCCAGGGCTTCAGAGGACTTTTGAATTTGTCGCCAAGTGGGGATCAGCAGTTGGCGGTATCACTACCAAGTAAGGTGATTCCAGGATCCCTGGAGGCAATGTAAGAGGTTCACTTACCTTTTTTCCTGAAGAATATCCTTAAGGAAAGATAGGGACACCCTGCACAGAGCCTCCACCTATAGCCCAACCTGCCCAAGCTCTAAGAAAACCACCTTCTTGTTCAGGATTCTCCCAGGGTCAGTGGTCAGGGGTCAGTCGGGTGACTGCTCCAGCCTCATCTAAGAGCTGGAAGGATAGCACAACCCCATGAGCCTGACAAGCTGCCGGACTCCTTCCTCCAGCTCCTCCTTTCCGAGAAACTGTGAGTACTACCAGCTCCAGGGTCAAGCTCTCCATGAATGTGAACAGTGGCAAGGTCTGGCAGTCTCAGTCAGTTCATAAGCCTGTTAAAGAAAATTCATCTTTAAGCACTGAGTCCTTAGTCTTAAGGCTCCTTTATGAATTGTGTTAATAGAAACTTCAACCACAGAGCACTGTATAAGGTCAGCTATGTTAGCTCTGAGCGGAGGAGGGAGAGGAACCCTTCCAGTACCTGGAACAAGTCTTTTCTAGAACTGCTTTTATCTTGTGACCAAATTGCTGCCACTCTGTAACGAGAAATGAATTTAGACTTAAGGATTTAGACAAGTAATTTTCAACCTTCAAGATGCAGCAAAATTATCTAATAAAATAATACATTTTCTGGACCTATCTGGAGATTCCAGTTCAGTGCATGTGGTGTGGGGTAAAGTATGGACATGTTTTCAAAGCTGTTTAAGTGTATGAATTGGTAAAACTACTTTGGAAAAGTTTGACAGTGTATCAGTTTCCTACTGCTGCTGTAACAAATTATCACAAACTTTGTGGCTGAATCAAATATTTATTATTCTACATTTCTGGAGGTCTCAGAGCTATGTTCTTTCTGGGGAGGGAATGTTCCTTCTGAGGGGAGAGAATCCATTTCCTTATCTTCCCCAGCTTCTGGAAGAATCCCACAGTCTATGCTCATTGCCTTCTTCTCTCTTCAAAGCCAGGGTCTTGAGGTTTGCCAAGTCTTTCTAACACTACTATTTCTCTTATTCTCCTTCTGCCTCCCTCCTCCTCTCTTAAGGATTCTTTTGATTGCATTAGGCCCATCTGGTCAATCCAGAATAAAATCCCAGTTTTAAGGTCAGCTGATTTGTGAGTTCAGCTCTAGATTCCAGGCATCCCCGATCGTGGCAGAAACACTCTCGGGCCAGTTTAGCGGAGCTTGTTGCCACATAAGTATAAGAGCCAGCAGGTACAGTTACCAGGCACTTATTGCCCGAGGAAACTTCTTCACTGCAAGGCGCCTGTTGTCCCCTTCCCAGAAGGGCTTTTAGTGCCCCTTCCCTACTCTGAGCCTCTGCAGCGCTCCAACACACCCTAGCGACAAGCGCAGCTGCAGAGGCGACTCCACCTTACAGTGCAGCATTTCTACTCAAGATTCCACTGGGGAACGTAGCCAAACTCCCTCTCCAACGCGTTCAGTTCAGTCGCTCAGTCGTGTCCAGCTCTTTGCGAACCCATGGATTGCAGCACGCCAGGCCTCCCTGTCCGTCACCAACTCCCGGAGCTTCCTCAAACCCATGTCCGTTGAGTCGGTGATGCCATCCAACCATCTCATCCTCTGTCGTCCCCCCTTCTCCCGCCTTCAATCTTTCCCAGCATCAGGGTCTTTTCAAATGAGTCAGTTCTTCGCATCAGGTGGCCAAAGTATTGGAGTTTAATATTCAGGACTGATTTCCTGTAGGTTGGACTGGTTGGATCTCCTTTGGAACCGTCCATTCCACTCGCTTAGGCAGTTTGAAAGCTCGCGCTACCGCGCCTGCGCATTCCTCAGCAGCTGGAACGCCGGAAGCATTTGTTTTTGTGGTTATTTCTCTGTGAAAGAGAAAAGAGGGCGGGGGAGATACGAAGCTGATGATGACTGGCTGAAGGAAATGATTGGCTGGTGGAAAGACCATTCCAAATTGCACCTTCGTGTAGGCGGGGAACCAGTTGAATTGGGAATCAGCCTAGAATCCAGCCGGTAGGTGGCGGGGCAGGGGGCGGAGTCGAGGAGCGGGCTCGCTGGAGAGCAGTCTGGCCTGCACGGGAGGGCAACGCGGGCTGCGGGCGCAGGTCTTTTCCTGGAGGGTTCTGGCCCAGCTTTCTCGTGGGGAGCTTCAGAGTTTGGGGCTGTGTCCGGCGTTCTCGGGCCCCGGCACCCTCAGACTGGTGTCGGGGTCCCCATCCCGATACTGCACCGGAGGGTCTGGGCGGTGCCTCTGTTTCGAGAGAATCTGATACTTGGCCAGGGTTGAAGCCCAGCCCGCTGTTGCCCGCCGGCGGAGCTGGAACGCTGCGTGATTTCCGTCAGGGTTCTGGTTAACCCCAGGTTGGCCAGTGAGGTGGTCAGCTTTGCAAGTCTCGGTTTTGTCCTATCCCCCACGCAGATCTGGGGTTAGATGCCACGTGACCAACGAGGGCGGACACGTCTTCGTAGGCGTCCACACTCTGGAGAAGTGATATTGGGCGTTTGCATAGATAGCAGGGCTGGAGGACTGGGGAGCAGTGCACCGGTCCTGCAAGTTGAGTCCTTTGAGTGCTCTCTCTGCTTGAGGAACTTGGCTGGTTTCTTGGGCGCTCAGATTACAAACGGTTACCTTGATACAGTTATGTAATTTATTCTCTGATCACGTTGCACCAAATATCTGGGTTTCTTTTACAGACCATTTCTTAGGATGGTGTAAATCAATGGCAGGGCTCATCTATTGAACTTTATTCATTTTTGTTTGTTTAGGGGTTTTGGTAGATGGCTTTTGGTTATTGTTCAGTCACTCAGTCGTGTCCAACTCTTTGTGACCCCATGGGCTGCAGCATGCCAGGCTTCCCTGTCCACCACCAACTCCCTGAGCTTACTCAAACTGATGACCGTGGAGTAGGTGATACCATCCAACCATCTCATCCTCTGTTGTCCCCTTCTACTCCCTCCTTCAGTCTTTCTCAGCATCAGGGTCTTTTCCAATGAGTCAGTTCTTCACATCACGTGGCCAGAGTATTGGAGTTTCAGCTTCAGCATCTGTCCTTCCAATGAATATTCAGGACTGATCTCCTTTAGGATGGACTGGTTGGATCTCCTTGCAGTCCAAGGGACTCTCAAGAGTCTCCAACACCACAGTTAAAAAGCATCAATTCTTTGGCACTCAGCTTTCTTTATAGTCCAACTCTCACATCCATACATGACTACTGGAAAAACCATAGCTTTGACTAGACGGACCTTTGTTGACAAAGTAATGTCTCTGTTTTTTAATATGCTGTCTAGTTTGGTCGTAACTTTTCTTCCAAGGAGCAAACGTCTTTTAACTTCATGGCTGCAGTCACCATCTGCAGTGATTTTGGAGCCCCAAAACGATGCAAGAGCCACAAATATGGAATTAGAGAATCTCTCATTAACCGTTTTATTGAGATGTAGTTTACATACTATGAAATAAACCAGTTTTAAGTAAACAGTGCAATGATTTTTAACATATTTATAGAGTTCTGCAACCATCACCATAATGGAATTAGGCAATTTCCCCCCACCCTGGTAATAGTCTTTGCTGCTGCTACTGCTGCTGCTAAGTCACTTCAGTCGTGTCCGACTCTGTGTGACCCCATAGACGGTAGCCCACCAGGCTCCCCCGTCCCTGGGATTCTCCAGGCAAGAACACTGGAGTGGGTTGCCATTTCCTTCTCCAATGCATGAAAGTGAGAAGTGAAAGTGAAGTCGCTCAGTCGTGTCCGACTCAGCGACCCCATGGACTGCAGCCCACCAGGCTCCTCCGTCCATGGGATTTTCCAGGCAAGAGTACTGGAGTGGGGTGCCATTGCCTTCTCCGGGTAATAGTCTTTACTATTCTCAAAAGTAAGTCTAAGTGGACATTTTGGAAATAGAACCTAAGAGCCTCTGAAAATCTAAGTGCAAGTCATTTTATATTTGAGCAGATGAAATAAAGAGAATTGAAGCAAATGTTCCTAGAAGTTGCAGGTAGTAAAACTTTTGTGTATTGTAATATGAAGTAGATTGTAACCATTCCAAGTGTCTTGTTTTATGAAGAATATGGCATAAATCCCCCTTTACAGATGACAAAAGAGTTTGAAGAATAAGTTGCCTAAAGCTACATATTTGTGCCTAGGCTAGACCCCAACCCTGGATGCTTTATCTGCCTTTGCCACCTCATTGGACTGATTTCCATTATATATGAGCTGTACAATTCATCCATTTATTGAGAAAATAATTATATAGTGACCACTATGCCAACAACAACCAAAAACACTCCTCGAACTGCTGGAGGTACCATAGTGAACCAGCTAAGTTTCTAACTTCAGCTAATATTCTGATGAGACAATGATCAATTGAAGAGAGAAAGCGACTGTTAGTTGCTCAGTTGCTTCAGACTCTTTACAACTCCATGGACTGTAGCCTGCCAAGCTCCTCTATCCATGGAATTCTCCAGGCAAGAATACTGGAGTGGGTCGCCATGCCCTTCTCCAAGAGATCTTCCTGACCCAGGGATCAAACCTGGGTCTCCCACATTACAGGCAAATTCTTTACCATCTGAACCTTGAGGGAAGATTCATGATCAACTGAAAAAAAATATATATATATATAATATATATATTCTAATTTTAAATATTGGGAGATGCTATTTTCTTTGTTTTGGCTATGCTGCAAGGCTTATAGAGTCATAGCTCGCCAGCCAGGGATTGAACCCAGGTCCCAGCATTGAAAGCATGAGTCCTAACCACTTGACCACCACCCAAGACATGCTATTAAAAAAAAAAAAACGGTAAATTAAGAGTATAGGAAATGGTGGTGGAAGGCAGGATCTGATTTGAACAAAAATCTGAGAGGAGAGAAAGTTGGGTGTAAGAAAAAGAAAGCAAGGATTTGGTTTGAGCAACTGGAAAGATGGTGTTGCCATTTATTGAGTTGAAATCTATTAGGTAAAACTGTGGAAGTACCAGGTTTGGGGGTTTAGATGATTAATTCAGCTTTAGATATATTTCAATGCCTCTTAGTCATCCATGCAGTGATGACTAAGAGAAAGAGCAAATGTTATCTGACTAAGGGAATGGGTGTCGGTAGAGAGAGGACCAAGAACTGATCCTTTATGACACTTCAATAGCTGAAATTCAAAGAGATGACAAGGAGCCTGGAAAGAAGATTGGAAAGGCTAGTTCATTGTGTTAGGAAGAAAACCAGGTGAGGATTCAGCCTTAGAAGACAAGTAAAGAAGGTGTTTTGTAGAAGAAGGGGTATGTCAAAAGTTACAGATGGGTCAAATAAAATGAAGACTGAGAATGGCCCATTTGTTAGAGAGAGAATTAAAATCTTTTGATCTAAATGTTCACGCTGGCAATAACTATAGAAACAGAAATCCTATGTTGGGATTATTGTTCTTAAAGGAAGAAGAAAGGAAACTTGAGTTGTTCTCTTTGCCATGTGTGGACACTACAAGCAAGGAAGTGGGGGCTTACCAGGGACTGAATTGGCTGATACCTTGATCTTGGACTTCCCAGTCTCCAGAACTGTAAGAAATAAATGTTCATTGTTTAAGCCATCCAGTCTGTGGAATTTTGTTAGCAGCCCTAGCCTTATTAGATGGTAAAGTCTTGTTTTCTAACAATGTATTGTATGATCTCAGTTATTTTAATATATCCATAGGAGGCCTATCTAATGACACCATCAAAAATTACTTCCTCATTTACCTTGCCTGAACACTTACATTATTCTTTGCTATCTATGGCATTTATCACTATCTAAGTCTATTTTATTAATTTTTATGCTTATTTACTGTCTTTCTTGCCATTGTAGGAGGTAAGTTCTATCACATTTTTGCCTTTGTTATTTTTCTTTGTATCCCCAGTGCAGGGGTATGTAATTTTTAAATACATTGTTTTAGGTGAAAAACCCAAACAAACAGAATTCCTGTGGTGGTTTTAAAATAAGACTACAAATTCACTGATACTCTTCCCTGGAAAGCCTGGTGGCTGATTCCCCTCTTCTTGAATGTGGGTTGGATTTAGTAACTAGCTTCTAATAAGTAGAATATGGCAGCAGGGGAGGCATGTCGATAGGTCATAAAAGGCATCCATCATGACTTCCTCCTTCTCCCTCCCTTGGCTCATTCATTCTGGTAAACCATCTGCCCATATCATGCGTGCATTCTCAGTCACTTCAGTCATGTCTAACTCATTGTGACCCTATGGACTGTAGCTCACCAGGCTCCTCTGTCCATGGGATTCTCCAGGCAAGGATACTGGAGTGGGTGGCCATGCCCTTCTCCAGGGGATCTTCCCAACCCAGGGGTCTAACCCACCTCTCCTGCATCTCGTGCATTGCAGGCGGATTCTCTACCGCTGAGCCCTATCATGAGGACATATCAAGTAGTGCTTTGGAGAGGCCCATGGGGCCAGAAACTGAGCTCTACTCCCAACAGCCAGGGGAGAGCTGAAGCATCCTGCCAACAATTATATGCATGAACCGCCTTAGAAGCATTTTTTTCCTGGCCCCAGTCATGCCTTTAGATGTTTGCGTCTCTAGATGATAACTTGACAGCAGTATCACAAGAGACCCTGAACCAGATCATTCAAGTAAGCCACTCTCAAAATCCTGTTAGATAATACATTTTTGTTGTTTTAAGTCACTATGTTTTGGGGGCAATATTGTTATCAACAGTAAATAGTAACAATTTTTTGGTAAATATTATATTCTATTTTCAGTTCAGTTCAGTCGCTCAGTCATGTCCGACTCTTTGTGACCCCATGAATCGCAGCACGCCAGGCCTCCCTGTCCATCACCAACTCCCGGAGTTCACTCAAATTCACGTCCATTGAGTTGGTGATGCCATCCAACCATCTCATCCTCTGTCGTCTCCTTCTCCTCCTGCCACCAATCCCTCCGAGCATCAGAGTCTTTTCCAGTGAGTCAACTCTTCGCATGAGGTGGCCAAAGTACTGGAGTTTCAGCTTTAGCATCAGTCCTTCCAATGAACACCCAGGACTGACCTCCTTTAGGATGGACTGGTTGGATCTCCTTGCAGTCCAAGGGACTCTCAAGAGTCTTCTCCAACACCACAGTTCAAGAGCATCAATTCTTCCGCACTCAGCTTTCTTCACAGTCCAACTCTCACATCCATACATGACCACTGAAAAAACCATACCCTTGACTAGATGGGCCTTTGTTGGCAAAGTAATATCTCTGCTTTTGAATATGCTATCTAGGTTGGTCATAACTTTTCTTCCAAGGAGTAAGCGTCTTCTAATTTCATGGCTGCAATCACCATCTGCAGTGACTTTGGAGGCCCCAAAATAAAGTCTGACACTGTTTCCACTGTTTCCCCATATTCTATTTTAGTTAATAATTATTAGTTCCATTCCTGAGAAAGTCAGTTTCTCACTGCCTGAGGGTTTTTAAAGCTCATTTTATTATATATTTATTTATTTTTGGCTGTGCTGAGTCTTGCTTGTTGCGAGGGCTTTTCTCTAGTTGTGGCAAGTTGGGGGGCTACTTTGTAGTTATAGAGCATGGTTCTCATTGCGGTGGCTTCTCTTGCTGCAGAGTACAGGCTCTAGGGCACACAGGCTTCAGTAGTTTCGGTAGTGGGCTCAGTAGTTGTGGCTCCTGGGCTCCGGGGCACAGGCTTAATAGTTGTGGCCCACACAGTGCATGGTTTCTTTTCACTATGTGGCACATATAGTACATGGTTTCTTTTCAAAAACTCTTGTGCTTCTTTGGCACATTTTTGTTAAATTACATGACATACATCAAGCTGTGGTTCAGAGAATTATGTCAGGATTTAGAAGTCTTGTATTCTAATGCTCACCTCTATCATGAACTGTGATTGTCACCCCAAACTTGTAGTTTTTATGTGTAGCATAGAAATACAAAATCTTAGAAGTGTAAACAATATTAAAATTCATATACCAATTTTTCAGTCAACGTTCTCTACGGGTATTTCTCTACTTCTATTTCTACATTTATAGTGACAAGGACTTACTGTCCCCCCACTGAAGTGATTACATTTTCAGATAGCTCAAATTGTAATAAAATTCTTATTTTTTTAAAGCTAAAACCTATATCCTTCTAGTTCAGTTCAGTCGCTCAGTCGTGTCCGACTCTTTGCGACCCCATGAATCGCATCATGCCAGGCCTCCCTGTTCATTATCATCTCCCGGAGTTCACTCAGACTCACGTCCAATGTGTCTGTGATGCCATCCAGCCATCTCATCCTCGGTCGTCCCCTTCTCCTCCTGCCCCCAATCCCTCCCAGCATCAGAGTCTTTTCCCATGAGTCAACTCTTCACATGAGGTGGCCAGAGTACTGGAGTTTCAGCTTTAGCATCATTCCTTCCAAAGAAATCCCAGGGCTGATCTCCTTCAGAATGGACTGGTTGGATCTCCTTGCAGTCCAAGGGACTCTCAAGAGTCTTCTCCAACACCACCGTTCAAAAGCATCAATTCTTCGGCGCTCAGCCTTCTTCACAGTCCAACTCTCACATCCATACATGACCACAGGAAACACCATAGCCTTGACTAGACGGACCTTAGTCGGCAAAGTAATGTCTCTGCTTTTGAAAATGCTATCTAGGTTGGACATAACTTTTCTTCCAAGGAGTAAGCGTCTTTTAATTTCACGGCTGCAGTCACCATCAGCAGTGATTTTGGAGCCCCCCAAAATAAAGTCTGACACTGTTTCCACTGTTTCCCCATCTATTTCCCATGAAGTGATGGGACCAGATACCATGATCTTCGTTTTCTGAATGTTGAACTTTAAGCCAACTTTTTCGCTCTCCTCTTTCACTTTCATCAAGAGGCTTTTTAGCTCCTCTTCACTTCTAGGTTTCATCTTTTTGATTGCCTTTAAAATTTTCCTTCTCTGTGCTCAGTTACTGAATTCTAGAAATGATTTCCCAATATTATCATTTCAAAACCTGTTAGCATTCTAGTTTGATGACTCATAAGTCTTTCTTTCTATGTGATTTTTTTTTTTTGCCCTGAGTTTTCATACTATGACTGTATTTACATTTCAAAAGGAGAAAAATAGATGTCTTCATATTAGATTCTAAATGGGAAGTTTAACATGTATGTCAGTATATTTAGGATAAAGATGAAGCTATCCTTGGGACTTCCCTGATGATCCAGTGGTTAGAACTCACCACTTCCAATGCAGGGGGTACAGGTTCAAGCCCTGGTCAGGGAACTAAGATCCCACATGCCATGGGGTGCAGCCATAAAAAAAGAAAAAAAAAAAAGTGAAGCTATCCTGGCTGAGAACTTTGAAAGAGACATGTTTTACTCCAAAGGACAAGAAGATGGGCAGAATATTTGGAATAAATGTCAACAATATTTGATCCATAAGGAAAAATGAATATCTGAATTAGACATACCTCCTTGTTCATTCCACTGGAAAACTAAAACTATGTAATCCCACTATTAGAAATTCCTTAGTCAGTTGTCTGCTCTTCTCAGCAAGTGCTGCCCCATACTAGCAATGAAGGCAGCTGTGAAAGAGAGAATTTTGGAAATTGGTGCAAATGAGCCATCTTGAATGTCTATAAGAGTATTGACAGATAGATGAGTTACTCTTTCAAATTTGTTTCTTTTTCAAGATCTAGATTTTTATATTAGCCAATTGATAAACTCTGTGGCTCTGAACATTAAGTTGGATTTTGTTTCTATAAACATAAGTGATAAGTATCAGGAAGTGTTTTTTTCTTTTGCTATTGAGAAAGGACGATTTTCAGTAGGAAATTCAGATGCTCACTCAGCAAATGGAGCAGCTGCACATCTTTATGAATAAAATGTTTATGAATCATCCCAGGCTGAAAAAAGTAAAGGGAACAGAAAAGACCCTTGAAATATCTGAAAAGAAAAATTTCTGTGAGTTTTTTTTCAAGAAAGATTTGTCTTAGTTTTTAAAAATCATCATTTCTGAATGATAGATGTTAATTTGGGTAAACAAAATGATGCTGTATCATTATAATATTGATAACATTTTGTTTATTGTAGAAAGCTAATAAAACTATTTCAGTTCAGTTCAGTCCCTCAGTCATGTCCAACTCTTTGCGACCCCATGAACCTCAGCATGCCAGGCCTCCCTGTCCATCACAAACTCCTGGAGTTTACCCAAACTCATGTCCATTGAGTCAGTGATGCCATGCACCATTTCATCCTCTGTCGTCCCCTTCTGTTCCTGCCCTCAGTCTTTCCCAACATCAGGGTCTTTTCCAGTGAGTCAGCTTTTCACATCAGGTGGCCAAAATGTTGGAGTTTCAGCTTCAACGTCAGTCCTTCCAATGAACACCCAGGACCGATCTCCTTTAGAATGGACTGGTTGGATCTCCTTGCAGTCCAAGGGAAGGACGCTCAAGAGTCTTCTCCAACATCACAGTTCAAAAGCATCAATTCTTTCGCGCTCAGCTTTCTTTATAGTCCAATTCTCATGGACCTTTGTTGCCAAAGTAATGTCTCTACTTTTTAATATGCTGTCTAGGTTGGTCATAACTTTCCTTGGAAGGAGCAAGCGTCTTTTAATTTCATGGCTGCAATCACCATCTGCAGTGATTCTGGAGCCCCCAAAAACAAAGTCTGACACTGTTTCCACTGTTTCCCCATCTATTTCCCATGAAGTGATGGGACCAGATGCCATGATCTTAGTTTTCTGTATGTTGAGTTTTAAGCCAACTTTTTCACTCTCTTCTTTCACTTTCTTCAAGAGGCTCTTTAGTTCCTCTTCACTTTCTCCCATAAGGGTGGTGTCATCTGCATATCTGAGGTTATTGATATTTATCCCAGCAATCTTGATTCCAGCTTGTGTTTCTTCCAGCCCAGCGTTTCTCATGATGTACTCTGCATATAAGTTAAATAAGCAGGGTGGCAATATACAGCCTTGATGTACTCCTTTTCCTACTTGGAACCAGTCTGTTGTTCCATGTCCAGTTCTAACTGTTGCTTCCTGACCTGCATACAGATTTCTCAAGAGGCAGGTCAGGTGGTCTGGTATTGCCATCTCTTTCAGAATTTTCCAGAGTTTATTGTGATCCACACAGTCAAAGGCTTTGGCATAGTCAATAAAGCAGAAGTAGATGTTTTTTGGAACTCTCTTGCTTTTTCAATGATCCAGTGAATGTTGGCAGTTTGATCTCTGATTCCTCTGCCTTTTCTAAAACCAGCTTGAACATCAGGAAGTTCACAGTTCACCTAAGTGAAGAAAGTGGAGTGAATGAAGGTTGCTCAGTCGTGTCCGACTTTTTGCAACCCCATAGACTATACAGTCCATAGAATTCTCTAGGCCAGAATACTGGAGTGGGCAGCCTTTCCCTTCTCCAGGGGATCTTCCCAACCCAGGGATTGAGCCCAGGTCTCCTGCATTGCAGGCAGATTCTTTACCAGCTGAGCCACAAGGGAAGCCCTAAATGAAGAAAAGCAGCTATAAATCCTTAAAGTGATGCTTCTATCTTCACCAAAAAGCCTTCCTTTTTGTGTATCTTATGCTTTTTGATTGTATACGTATTTGATATTTGCTATGAGAGCACTTATGTATAATTCTTAATGTACTTATAAGGATGATTATAGGAAAAGGAACTCAAAGGAATGACTCTCTAATAGTGGAATTTAGGCACTGTGGTTCCTAGATATGGTGGGTGTTGGGTGCCAGGGCCTTTGATGATATCCCTTAACAATGACTGTGTAGAATATTGTTTCTATCTATTTTTTTTCCCTTGCATCTGCAAAGACAATGTCAGATATATCACACTTTAAAAAATCAACAGACTATTCTTTAGAGCATTTTTAGTTTTACAGAAAAAAACTGTACAGACTAGTTTCTCCTGTTAATAATGTCTTTTTTTTAATGTGATATATTTGTTACATTTGATGAGTCAGTTTTGATACATTGTTATTAACTAAAGTTCTTTGTATTGTCTTGACAAGTAATGATATGTAATCACCATTCTTGTATCATGCAGAACAGTTTTACTGCCCTAAAAATGTACTGTGTTCCATCTGTTCATGCCTTCATTACCCTCAAACTTCTGACAACCAGTGATCTTTTTACCATCTCCATAATATTGCCTTTTCCAGAATGTCCTATATTTGGAATAATATGGCAGCAGCCTTTTCAGACTATCTTCATTCACTTAGCATTTAAGCTTAGCATTCACAATATGCATTTAAGCTCACTCCAAGTCTTTTCATAGCTTGATAACGCATTACTATTTATCACTGAATAATATTCTATTGTACAGATACACTGGTTTGGTTATTCATTCACCTTTTGGTGAATCTTGGTTGCTTCCAATTTTTGGCACTTATGAATAAGCTACTATAAACATTTGTGGGCAGGTTTTTATGTGGACATAAATTTTGAACTCATTTGGGCAAATGCCAATGAGTGCTATTGCTTGATTATATAAAAAGAGTATTTTCAGTTTTTAAAGAAACTATTTAAATGTTTTCCAAAGTGCTGTTCCATTTTGCATTCCCACCAACAATGAATAAGAAATCCTATTTCTCAACATACTCACCAGCATTTGGTGTTCTCAGTGTTTTGGATTTCAGTCATTCTAACAGTTGTATAGTGGTATTGCATTATTTTAATTGAATTCTCTTAAGGATATATATTGGAGAAGGAAATGGCAACCCACTCCAGTATTCTTGCCTGGAGAATCCCAGGGACGGGGGAGCCTGGTGGGCTGCTGTCTATGGGGTCGCACAGAGTCAGACACGACTGAAGAGACTTAGCAGCAGCAGCAGCAGCAAGTATATATATGCAGAGTACATCATGAGAGATGCTGGACTGGATGAAGCACAAGCTGGAATCAAGATTGCCGGGAGAAATATCAATAACCTCAGATATGCAGATGACACCACCCTTATGGCAGAAAGTGAAGAAGAACTTAAGAGCCTCTTGATGAAAGTGAAAGAAGAAAGTGAAAAAGTTGGCTTAAAACTCAACATTCAGAAAACGAAGAGAAAACTAAGATCATGGCATCTGGTCCTATCACTTCATGGCAAATAGATGGGGAAACAATGGAAACAGTGACAGACTTTGTTTTTTTGGGCTCCAAAATCACTGCAAATGGTGACTGCAGCCATGAAGTGAAAAGATGCTTGCTCCTTGGAAGAAAAGTTATGACCAACCTGGATAGCATATTAAAAAGCAGAGACATTACTTTGCCAACAAAGGTCTGTCTAGTCAAAGCTATGGTTTTTCCAGTAGTCATGGGTGGATGTGAGAGTTGGACTATAAAGAAAGCTGAGTGCCAAAGAATTGATGCTTTTGAACTGTGGTGTTGGAGAAGACTCTTGAGAGTCCCTTGGACTACAAGGAGATGAAACCAGTAAATCCTAAAGGAAATCAGTCCTGAATATTCATTGGAAGGATTGATGCTGAGGCTGAAACGCCAATACTTTGGCCACCTAATGTGAAGAACTGACCCATTAGAAAAGACCCTGATGCTGGGAAAGATTGAAGGCAGGAGGAGAAGGGGACAACAGAAGGTGAGATGGTTGGATGGCATCACCGACTTGATGGACATCAATTTAAGTAAGCTCTGGGAGTTGGTGATGGACAGGGAAGCCAGGTGTGCTACAGTCCATGGGGTCGCAGAGTTGGACACTACTGAGCGACTAAACTTACTGAACTCAACTGAAGGATATATGAGGTAAGTATATTTGTGTTTGTTTCTTTGCCATCTGTATATCTTCATTGGTGAGGTTCTCTTCAGACCCTTTGCTCATTTTAAAGTTGTTTCCTTATTGTTGAGTTTTAAGATTTCTTTGTATATTTTGGATACCAATCTTTTATCAGATATGTATTTTTGCGAAGATTATCTCCCAGTTTGTTGCTTATCTTTTCATTTTCTCACTAGTGTCTTTCACAAAGCAGAAAGTGAAAGTGAAGTCGTTCAGTCGTGTCCGACTCTTTGTGACCCCGTGGACTGTAGCCTATCAGGCTCCTCCGTCCATGAGATTTTCCAGGCAAGAGTTCTGGAGTGGATTGCCATTTCCTTCTCCAGGGGGTCTTCCCGACCCAGGTATCGAACCCAGATCTCCCGCATTGCAGGCAGACGCTTTACCATCTGAGCCACCAGGGAAGCCCAGTCACAAAGCAGAAGTTTGTTTAATTAATACTTTTTTTTTTTTAAGATGAGTTTAAGGTTCACAGCAAAACTAAGGGGAAGATAAAGATATTTCCTACATACCATCTGCCCCACACGTGCATAGCTTCTTCCACTATCAACATTCCTTATCAGAGTGGTACATTTATTACAATTGATGAATCTATGTAGATACACCATAATCATCCAAAGCCCATCAGTTCAGTTCAGTTCAGTCGCTCAGTCATGTCCAACTCTTTGAGACCCCATGAATCACAGCACGCCAGGCCTCCCTGTCCATCACCATCTCCCAGAGGTCACTCAGACTCACGTCCATCGAGTCCGTGATGCCATCCAGCCATCTCATCCTCGGTCATCCCCTTCTCCTCCTGCCCCCAATCCCTCCCAGCATCAGAGTCTTTTCCAAT
>SJYT01081935.1:93992-142230 GCA_006410635.1 Cephalophus harveyi
TCAGGTTTGCCAACTTTTTCACTCTCCTCTTTCACTTTCATCAAGAGGCTTTTTAGTTCCTCTTCACTTTCTGCCATAAGGGTGGTGTCATCTGCATATCTGAGGTTATTGATATTTCTCCTGGCAATCTTGATTCTAGCTTGTGTTTCTTCCAGCCCAGCATTTCTTATGATGTACTCTGCATATAAGTTGAATAAGCAGGGTGACAATATACAGCCTTGATGTACTCCTTTTCCTATTTGGAACCAGTCTGTTGTTCCATGTCCAGTTCTAACTGTTGCTTCCTGACCTGCATATGTTTCTTAAGAGGCAGGTCAGGTGGTCTGGTATTCCCATGTCTTTCAGAATTTTCCACAGTTTATTGTGACCCACACAGTCAAAGGCTTTGGCATAGTCAATAAAGCAGTCAATAAGGCCAACTTTAGGCCTTGCTTTTTTCTCATTTCTTTAGGTAGTATGTTAGGTTGTTCATTTGAGACTTTTGTTGTTTATTGAGGTAGGCCTGTATCACGTGAACTTTCTTCTTATAACTATTTTTGCTATTTTAACTATTTTTATCCCATAGATTTTGGAAAGCTGTGTTTTTATTTTCATTTGTCTCAAGGTGTTTTCTGATTTCTTCTTTGATTTCTCTGGAGAATTCTCAATCCACTGCTTCTGTGAATGCTAGTAATGGCCATCCTCACCCCTTTCCGATGCAGTACCAGGTCCAAGGCTGCTCTGACTGCCACAGATGAGCGTGCTCTTTGGCACTGGCAGCTTTCACTCTAGTGGAGAGCTGCCCTAGAACAGGGGGTGGCACAATGGGCGGTCACCATGGGCTGGGGCATGCGCGAGGGCAGTCATGGGAAACTGACCAGGGTGCTAGGTGGTTTCCATCTGCTTCCTCCACCTGCTTCCTTGGTGTGTATGCCCAGCAGTGGGATTGCTGGGTCGTATGGCAGTTCTATTTCCAGTTTTTAAAGGAATCTCTGCACTGTTCTCCATAGTGGCTATACTAGTTTGCATTCCCACCAACAGTGTAAGAGGGTTCCCTTTTCTCCAGCATTTATTGCTTGTAGACTTTTGGATAGCAGCCATTTTGACTGGCACGAAATGGTACCTCACTGTGGTTTTGATTTGCATTTCTCTGATAATGAGTGATGTTGAGCATCTTTTCATGTGTTTGTTAGCCACCTGTATGTCTTCTTTGGAGAAATGTCTGTTTAGTTCTTTGGCCCACTTTTTGATTGGGTTGTTTATTTTTCTGGAATCGAGCTGCAGGAGTTGCTTGTATATTTTTGAGATAAGTTGTTTGTCAGTTGCTTCATTTGCTATTATTTTCTCCCATTTTGAAGGCTGTCTTTTCATCTTGCTTATAGTTTCCTTTGTTCTGCAGAATCTTTTAATTTTAATTAGATTCCATTTGTTTATTTTTGCTTTTATTTCCAATATTCTGGGAGATGGGTCATAGAGGATCCTGCTGTGGTTTATGTTGGAGAGTGATTTGCCTATGTTTTCCTCTAGGAGTTTTACAGTTTCTGGTCTTATGGAAGTCAGGTTTTGACAGTGAGAGGGAAGTAGGCTTTCTGTAGAATAGCTAAGAGAGGGCCTTGTTATGCTGATACTTGGAAACACGGGCTTCAGACAGATGAACTCAAATCCATCTGACACATTTTCGCTATCTAACCTTGGAAAAGCTGATTAATCTGCTTGGGTCTCAGTATTATCACTTGTAAAATTTAGCAGAATAAATTAGGACCTATTTCATAGGATTATTCTGAGGACAAATGAAGTGTCATTTGATAAGTATTTGCTAGCATGCCTAGCACATTCTAAGTAAATTACAGTTATTGGATAATTTACTCTCCTTTCCAACAATTCATTTGAGTAAAGACTCCATGAATTTTCTTTAACCTAAACTCATCCAAGCCTATTTCTGTTCTTACCGCCCAGACATTCTGACCCTAGATAACAAGGCTTTGAAGCAGGAAAATTACCAAGGAGTCTTATTCTATTTTGCTCTAGCCTAGACTTCACTGAATCTTCCCTCAACATTGCCACCAGGATGACCCTTTAAAATGTGAATCTACTTTTTACTTTCCTGCTAAAGTCTTTGAATGGCTCCTTGCCTCCAAAACACAGTGAAAGCTCTTTAGCTTGCCATAGCAGGTCTGGCCTCTGGTGATCTTCCCTCTGTTTTATGTGAATTTCCTCCCAAGTAACTGAATACAGGACCTGCCTCCTTTATTTCTGTCTTTTCAGTGTTTCATTTTGATTAGGAAATATCTTCACATGGCTCATAATGTTAAATATGTAAAAGAAATACAGTGAAAACTCTCTTACCTCTATTTTCTAGATACACTGTTACCCTTCTAGGAGGAAACCAAGTAATGTTCATAGTTTTTTTTAACATCTTTTGGGAGATAATTCATGTGGCTGTGTGTGTGTGTGTGCATGTATTCTTTCTTCTCCCTTTTTAAACATATGGTAGCATATTATTCATACCATTCTGTACTCTGACTTTTCCCCTTAATATATCAGCAATCTTTCTATCTCAATATACAGCAGATTTTCTCAGTCTTTTTTTTTTTTTTGCCATTGCATGGTGTTATTCATATCTTTATACTTCAACATCTGGCACATAAATGATAAATATTGAGTGAATGAAAACAAAAGGACACCTTCATGCCACTCTTGGAACTAATTGAATAAACACTGTTTATTACATCCCATAACTGTAGGTTGTTTCATGTTACATGAATCGCGCGTGACAAAAACAAACCATAGAAGTCTTCTGATCTAACAATAGAAACAAGTAGAAATCTGACTTGTCTTATTCTTTCCCTTCCATTAGAGGGAGACATGAACCTGTGTGTAAAGTCAACATGTAGATTCTCTAACTAGAAAATCTGAACCAACTCTACAGCAGGTGGTCCTTCGTAGACTCTTAGCCCTTAATAAAGCTACCCAGGACTGCAGGATCTGGGATGATAAAGGAAGTCAACTGCAGGAGGAGAAAGCATAATACTAGGAGGGAGGACATAGGTGAGTTCTGTTCAGTTACTAACAGCAAGATAAATTCATCACCTCTGCTCAGTGCTGTGCTAGTAAACCAGCTCTCAAAAAAACAGTCCCACTTGTTTGTAATAATGTTTACACAATCCCTAGAGAAAAAGATAATACTCAAAGTGAGCCAGGAGCCAAAAACCAGAGAATAGTCAAGAAGCGTCCACATCAGTCAAGTTCTAAAGGAAACAGACATGAGCACCCCTAAGGGTTTCTCTGACCAAGAGATATCTGTAGTGTAACTACTCACCAGGCTGATTTCAAGCTATTACTGGTTAAACAACTGAATTGCAAATTCCTTGGGCATTTAATAATAAGCTCTCCTGAGTGTGACCAGGCTCCTGCCTACTGCTTGCTGTTAGGCCATAGTTATCTTGCCTGTAAAATAGGGACAATAAATCACCCATTATACAGTGGACACATTAGCACTTTGAATACTTCAAAGTGGTGTTCCCCAAACACCCTAGATTATAAAATCACCCAGTAGCTTGTGGAAAATGCACGTTTCCAGGACCTGTCCCAGAGCTCCTGGTTTAGAGTCTGCTGGGGAGGAGGGACCTGCGAGTCTACATTTTCCTTTAAATTTTTAATTGATTTATATTAGCAAACAATATTGTATTAGTTTCAGGCATACAGCATAGTGACTCAATATTTTTATGCATCATGAAATGATCGCCACTGTAGTTTACTTACCATTTGTCACCATACAGAGTTGCCATACAATATTATTGACTAAATTCACTATGTGTAAATTACATCCCATAACATTTATTTTATAGCTG
This sequence comes from Cephalophus harveyi, assembly GCA_006410635.1. Lineage (NCBI taxonomy): Eukaryota > Metazoa > Chordata > Mammalia > Artiodactyla > Bovidae > Cephalophus > Cephalophus harveyi. Next base: position 97,823 of record SJYT01081935.1, read on the forward strand.
GGAATTTGTATCTTTTAATTACTGCCACTGGATTTCATCTGCCTCCCCAAACCCTGTTCCTCTGGCAATCACCAGTTTGTTCTCTATATCTATGAGTCTGTTTCTGTTTGGTTTGTTCATTTGTTTTGTTTTTTAGATTCCACATGTGAGGTCATCCAGTATTTGTTTTTCTGTAACTTATTTCACTCAGTATAATATCCTCTAGGACAATCCATGTTGCTGTATACGGTAAGATTTCACTCTTTTTTATGATTGACTAATATTCATGTATATGTGTGCATATATATAACACATTTTCTTTGTCCATTCATCTACTGATGGACATTTCAGTTGTTTCCATATTTCCATATCTTGCCTACTGTAAATAGTGCTGCAATGAACATAGGGGTACACGTATCTTTTTGAATTAGTATCTTCATTTTCTTTGGATAAATACTCAAAAGTGGAATTGCTGAATCATATGGTAATTCTATTTTTAGCTTTTTGAGGAATCTCCATACTGTTTTCCATAGTGGCTGCCCCAGTTTGCATTCCTACTAACAGTACACAAGGGTTCCCTTTTCTCCGCATCCTTGTCAACACTTTTGCTTCTTATCTTACGGATAATAGCCATTTCAACAGGTGTGGGGTGGTTTCTCATTGTAGTTTTAATTTGCATTTCTCTGATGATTAGTGATGTTGAGCACCTTTTCATGTTCCTGTTGGCCTTTTGTATGTCTTCTTTGGAAAAAATGTCTATTCAGGTGCTCTACCCATTTTTCAAATGAGCTGTTTTTTGGATATTGAGTTGTATGAGATCTTCATATATTTTAATTTGCAAATATCTTCTCACATTCGGTAGGTTGCCTTGTCATTTTGTTGGACGTTTCTTTCACTGTGCAAAAGCTTTTCCGTTTCATGTAGTCCCATTTGTTTATTTTTATGTTGTCCTTGCCTGAGGAGATGTATCAAAAAATATTGCTGATACAGATGTCAAAGAGGTCACTGCCAACTTTTACTTCTAGGAGCTTAATGGTTTCAGGTCTTATGTTTAAGTCTTCAATCCATTTTCAGTTTATTTTTGTATTTGATGTAGTGGAAAATGCACGTTTCCAGGACCTGTCCCAGAGCTCCTGGTTTAGAGTCTGCTGGGGAGGAGGGACCTGCGAGTCTACATTTTCCTTTAAATTTTTAATTGATTTATATTAGCAAACAATATTGTATTAGTTTCAGGCATACAGCATAGTGACTCAATATTTTTATGCATCATGAAATGATCGCCACTGTAGTTTACTTACCATTTGTCACCATACAGAGTTGCCATACAATATTATTGACTAAATTCACTATGTGTAAATTACATCCCATAACATTTATTTTATAGCTGGGAATTTGTATCTTTTAATTACTGCCACTGGATTTCATCTGCCTCCCCAAACCCTGTTCCTCTGGCAATCACCAGTTTGTTCTCTATATCTATGAGTCTGTTTCTGTTTGGTTTGTTCATTTGTTTTGTTTTTTAGATTCCACATGTGAGGTCATCCAGTATTTGTTTTTCTGTAACTTATTTCACTCAGTATAATATCCTCTAGGACAATCCATGTTGCTGTATATGGTAAGATTTCACTCTTTTTTATGATTGACTAATATTCATGTATATGTGTGCATATATATAACACATTTTCTTTGTCCATTCATCTACTGATGGACATTTCAGTTGTTTCCATATTTCCATATCTTGCCTACTGTAAATAGTGCTGCAATGAACATAGGGGTACACGTATCTTTTTGAATTAGTATCTTCATTTTCTTTGGATAAATACTCAAAAGTGGAATTGCTGAATCATATGGTAATTCTATTTTTAGCTTTTTGAGGAATCTCCATACTGTTTTCCATAGTGGCTGCCCCAGTTTGCATTCCTACTAACAGTACACAAGGGTTCCCTTTTCTCCGCATCCTTGTCAACACTTTTGCTTCTTATCTTACGGATAATAGCCATTTCAACAGGTGTGGGGTGGTTTCTCATTGTAGTTTTAATTTGCATTTCTCTGATGATTAGTGATGTTGAGCACCTTTTCATGTTCCTGTTGGCCTTTTGTATGTCTTCTTTGGAAAAAATGTCTATTCAGGTGCTCTACCCATTTTTCAAATGAGCTGTTTTTTGGATATTGAGTTGTATGAGATCTTCATATATTTTAATTTGCAAATATCTTCTCACATTCGGTAGGTTGCCTTGTCATTTTGTTGGACGTTTCTTTCACTGTGCAAAAGCTTTTCCGTTTCATGTAGTCCCATTTGTTTATTTTTATGTTGTCCTTGCCTGAGGAGATGTATCAAAAAATATTGCTGATACAGATGTCAAAGAGGTCACTGCCAACTTTTACTTCTAGGAGCTTAATGGTTTCAGGTCTTATGTTTAAGTCTTCAATCCATTTTCAGTTTATTTTTGTATTTGATGTTATAAAGTGGTCCAGTTTCATTCTTTTGCAGTAGCTGTCTAGTTTTCCCAACACCATTTATTTGTCTTTTCCTCACTGTGTTTTCTTGCCTTTTTTGTTAAAGATTAATTGACCATATGAATATGGGTTTATTTCTGGGCTTTTTGTGTGTGTGCCACACCACATGGCATGTGGGATCCCAGTTCCCAGACCAGGGATTGAACCACCCCCCTGCCTCCACAGTGGAAGCATGGAATCGCGAATGCTGAACTGCCAGGGAAATCACTGGGCTCTGTTTTGTTCCAGTACCATACACTTGATTATTGTAGCTTCATAGTATAGTTTCAAGTCTGGCAGATGATATATCCAGTTTTATTATTCTTTTTCAGTATTGCTCTGGCAACCAGGGTCTTTTGTGGTTCCATACACATTTTAGGATTATTTGTTCTAGTTTTGTCAAAAATGTCATGGATATTTTGATAGGGATTGCATTGACTCGATAGATTACTTTGAGTAGTGTGGGTATTTAAATGGTATTGATTCTTCCAATTCATGAGCACAGTGTATCTTTCTATTTATTTGTGTTGTCTTCAATTTCTTTCCTCAGAATCTTATAGTTTTCAGAGTACAGGGTTTATACTTTCTTGGTTAAATTTATTCCTAAGTATTTTATTATTTTTGATGCATTTGTATAATAAATGGGGTTGTTTTCCTTACTTCCCTTTCTGATGGTTTGTTATTAGTGTATAGAAATGCAACAGATTCCTATGTATGAATTTTGTATCCTGCAATTTTACTGAATTCATTTGTTAGTTTGAATAGTTTGTTTGTTTGTTTGTTTTGGTGGAATCTTTGGGGTTTTCTACATATCATAGCATTTGCAAATAGTAATAGTTTTACTTCTTCATAACTTTTGTTTTTCTTGCCTAAATGCTGTGGCTAGGATTTCCAATAATATGTTGAATAAAAGTCGTGAAAGTAGGCATCCTTGTTCCTGATTTTAGAGGAAATGGTGTCAGCTTTCCACCACTGAGCATAACATTAGCTGTGGGTTTGTCATAGATGGCCTTTATTATGTTGAGGCATTAAGAAGAGATGGCAAGAATACACAGAAGAACTATACAAAAAGGATCTTCACGACCCAGATAATTACAATGGTGTGATCACTCATAGAACCAGACATCTTGGAATGTGAAGTCAAGAGGGCCTTAGAAAGCATCACTACGAACAAAGCTAGTGGAAGTGATGGAATTCCAGTAGAGTTATTTCAAATGCTGAAAGATGATGCTGTGAAAGTGCTGCATTCAATATGCCAGCAAATTTGGAAAACTCAGCGGTGGCCACAGGACTGGAAAAGGTCAGTTTTCATTCCAGTCCCAAAGAAAGGCAATGCAAAAGAATGCTCAAACTACCGCAAAATTGCACTCATCTCACATGCTAGTAAAGTAATGCTCAAAATTCTCCAAGCTAGGCTTCAGCAATACATGAACCGTGAACTTCCTGATGTTCAAGCTGGTTTTTTCATTTACAGCTTTATTTATTTGGGCCCTTTCTCTTTTTTTCATGATGAATCTGGCTAAAGATTTGTCAAATTTGTTTATCTTTTCAAAGAACCAACTCTTAGTTTCATTGATCTTCTATTTTATTTTAAAATTTTGGTCTCTGTTTCATTTCCACCCTGCTCTTTATGATTTCCTTGTTCCTACCAACTTTGGAGTTTACTTGATCTTTTTCTAATTTCTTTAAATGTGAATTTAGGTTGTTTATTTGAGATTTTTCTTGTCTATTGAAGTAGGCCTGTATCACTGTGAGCTTCTTAGCACTGCTTTTGCTGCGTCCCATGGCTTTTGGAAAGTCGTGTTTCCATGTTCACTTGTCTTCGGGAATTCTTTTCATTTCCTCTTTGGATTTTTCAGTGGCCCATTGATTGTTTAGTAGCATGTTGTCTAATCTCCTCATTTGTGTTTTTTTCCAATTTTCTTCTTGTAATTGCTTTATAGTTTCATACTATTTTGGTCATAAAAAATGCTTGATGTGATTTCAATCTTCTTAAAATGACTGAAACTTGGGCTTCCCTGGTGGTCCAGTGGTAATGCCAATGGAGGGGACACGGGTTCAATCCCTTGTCTGGAGAGATTCCACATGCTGAGGGGCAACTAAGCTTGTGCGCCACGGCTACTGAGCCCATGCTCTGGAACCTGTGAGCCACAACTATTGAGCCTGCAGCTAGAGCCTGAGTTCTTCAACAAGAGAAACCAATGCAATGAGAATCTCTCATTCCGAAATTAGAGAGTAGCCCCCACTCACTGCAACTAGAGAAAGCCCACGTGCAGCAACAAACACCCAGCTCAACCCCAAATAATAAATAAATAAAAATTTGAATAAAAAATAAGTGAATTTAGTAAGGATCTAAGATTATTAGAAAAAGGTTTTATCTCTGTATAATATCAACAGGTAATTCGAAATAAAAATTTGAAAAAAAGTGATTGAAGCTTGTTTTGTGACCTATGTGATCTATCCTGGTGGCTTTACCAGACCAGTTGGGGCTGGAGTGGATGCAGCTCAGAGAAGTCCCTGGGAAGGACCACACTGAGGCCATCTTAGAAGCACTTCTAGAACTGGTGTGAGCGCAGACCTTGAACAGTACTGGGGTACACCACACCCAAGGGTGCCTTAGTAGGACATCTGGAGCTGGAGCAGGCATGAGGGGTTCCTGGGGGAACTTAAACAATGGCACTTGCCAGCGCCTCTGACCCCAGAGAGGGCTGCAGCCATCCCCTGCCTGTTCAGCAGAAGTTCTAGGCTTAGTCATTGAATTTCCTTCTAGTACAGTCTAGGGGTGCTGTAAATTGACAGTGTTTTGCTGTGTCACGGGATTGGCCAGTTTACGATTGGGTCCCTCAGTAACAAAGCTCCCCACTGCAGGTTGCCATGTGCAGAGGATATTCCTGTGTCTCCATCTTTTCTCCTGGTTACTGTGGGGTTCTTCATGCAATTGCTGTTCAGCCAGCCCTCAGGTCTTCATCAGGAGGAATTGCTCTACGTGTAGGTATAGATTTTACACGGCTCTGGGAGGGAGCTCAGGGTCTTATTAGCTGCCATTTTGGACCCCTGCTGGGGATCTGCATTTTAAACAAGTGACCGAGGTAACTCTTAGGATACAGGAGGTGGGGAAATACTGCTCTCAATTAGTCTGCTATTTTGGCCACCGGTCAGTAGGTCTTTCTCTGACTTCCTTCACAATGGGGCTTGCCTGAAGAGATGTATTCAGAGTTTTAGGACTAACTCCAGGTAGGTATGTAATTTCTGTACTCCTCTACCCTCTGAGCCTATACATTTCATATCAGGAAACTTGCTCCTTGCACTTTTCTAGGCCAAGGCTCCCTTATATCCAAGAAGTCCTTTGTTCGAAAGACTGCTCTATTGTTTTAAAGCTGTCATTTATTGGGAATTTACCAGTTGTCAGGCATGTCACAACTCATTCTTTCTTTTCATGCATTCAGCGAACCTGTGGAATAGATTCTTAACATGTTCTTCCCATTTTACAGAGGACAATCAAAGAGGCCAGGAAAGTGTTCAAGGGCAAATGACTGGAAGTGATTAGGCTGAAAACCTGACCCAGGACCCACTGACCCCAAACCTGGACTCCATCCTGTTGAGGGCTCTTGTGGCCTCCCTACACAGGTACCTTTGTGCTGACTGTCCTATCTCTGGAAGTCCTGTGCTCTGAATGCAGATGCCAGAGGTCAGAGCAGAATGATGAGGGATTCTGAGGGAAGGTTGCAGAGTTGGGCCTAGGTACCTGCAGAATTTAGAGGAGACCCAAGGGGAGGTCAGTGCCCTAAGTGTCTGAAACTCAGTGAGCTCTGGTAATGAACTCTGGGGGCAGGGGGTTAACATAAACTCTCTCTAAGAGGAACTCAAACACTCAGGGAAGAGAATTCTCATCTTCTAAATGTCCACAAAACTCCCGCTTTCCACCATTTGTTTGTCATTGATCATTCATAATAGTTCTCGTAGGTCATTTCTTAGGCATTTGTCTTCTCTACTTATTTTTCAGTCTCTAATTTGTGTCCGACTCTTTGTGACCCCGTGGACTGCAGCATACCAGGCTTTCCTGTCCTCCACTATCTCCTGGAGTTTGCTCAAGTTCATGTCCATTGAGTCAGTGATGCCATCCAACCACCTCATCCTCCTTAAGTAGAGTATAAAGCCTTAGGGAAGTCAGCAGTTCAGAGAGAATAGGCATTAGACTGAAGCAGATCTAGTTTCAACCCTCTGTCCTTACTTTCCTAGCTGTATGATATTGGGCTTAAACTTTCTGAGCCTTAGTCTTCTCATCTGTTAAGTGGGAACATCAGTCATACCTACCTTGTAAGATTGTCTTAAGGATTAAATGAAATAGTGCAGATAGAGCATTTATAAGAAATTGCTGAATAAATGGTAGTCACAGCCTCCTCCATCTCCTCCTTCCTTCTCATCATCTGAGAGCAAACACTTTCATATGCCTTTGTGTTTCAGGCAGGCTGTTAAAGCACTATTGTTCTTCAGCGTTAATGGGGCATTTTCACAATGATACAAATGCATAAGGTCAAGAAGCATTCTAAAAAAAAGTGTTTTATGAAAGAATAAATGTAATGTCGAGTGTCAGAGTAATTTTAAGGTGAAAAAAACACTAAAGAAGCTGACAGTGATGTTCTCTTCCTTGAATGGAATTTTAGACTGACATAGAGTGGGAAGGGCAGAGGAAAGGGAAAGGGTCAGACTGACCTAAGTCTAGAGAAGCCAGCAGTAGCAGCAAGGAGGACATTCAGAGACCCCAGTACCTGGAATGTGGGAAATGAATCTGCTGACGGGAGGCATGTATGGACCTATATGATGAGTCAGGTGACTGGGGTTCCTGGAACTATAAGCCTGGAGAACTCGCTTCAACTTCTGTATCTGCAGAATGAGGATGAAATCATTGTCTCAGAGCTGGTGTGAAACTGAAGCATTACATGGACACCTAAGTGACCTATTAACTGTAAAGTGAAAGTGAAAGTGTTAGTTGCTCAGTCGTGTCCAACTCTTTGTGAACCCAGGGACTGTGGCCCGCCAGACTCCTCTGTGCATGGGATTTTTCCAAGCAAGAATGCTGGAGTGGGTTGCCATCCTCTTCAGGGGATCTTCCTGACCCCAGGGATCAAACCTGGGTCTCCTGCATTGCAGGTAGACTCTGTACCATCTGAGCCACCAGGGACTACTAATAACTGTAAAAGTGATCTGTAATCTGTTATCCTAGGGTAGCAGTTCTTAGTAAGCTGTGGCTGGGGGATGGAAGAGTGGGTGGGAACAGGCTGAGGAATCCTATGGCCTGGACATGGGCAGAACCTGAAGGAGAGACAAGTGAGCAAAACTGCCTGGATGGATAGAGGAAAAAGTGTAGACCTGTAGAAAGAAGAGAAAAAAAGGGGGGAAATGCAAGAATTCTAGTACATTGGACAACACTGATAAGACCTCAGAAGCTGGATGAACTATCTGGAGAAGATTTTCTCCTGGCTGTAATTCCCAGCAAAGGAGGAGACTGAATACTGGAGAGGACCATTTATTTCTCCTGTTAGGCTCATCAGATCAGGTAGTAAGTAACATATGTGAAAGAAGCACCTTCTCTCTGTACACAAAAGACAGGATCTGTAGTTTTAGAAAAGCCACTACTGCAATGTGCATCACTGGAGTGTTAGTTGATGTGGGTCTAAAGGACAATGTGAGACATTTCTAGTAACTTTCCATGATTTGAACAAAGAATTCGAACATGACAAATACATTTACAAGAAATAAAAAAACAAAATTAGTTTTTTTGAATTCTAAACTCTATGGAATCAGATAGTCTTATTAGAATCTGTGGCTTCTTAAGCCATGTATGTCTATAACCTATCTCCTTTTGACCTTATTTCTGGGAATATTACACTGGCAGACCTGTTATTATAAATAATACATTATTCTAGAACCATGAACTTCCAGATGTTCAAACTGGTTTTAGAAAAGGCAGAAGAACCAGAGATCAAGTTGCCAACATCCACTGGATCATCGAAAAAGCAAGAGAGTTCCAGAAAAACACCTATTTCTGCTTTATTGACTATGCCAAAGCCTTTGACTGTGTGGATCACAATAAACTGTGGAAAATTCTGAAAGAGATGGGAATACCAGACCACCTGGCCTGCCTCTTGAGAAACCTATATGCAGGTCAGGAAGCAACAGTTAGAACTGGACATGGAACAACAGACTGGTTTCAAATAGGAAAAAGGAGTACGTCAAGGCTGTATATTGTCACCCTGCTTATTTAACTGATACGCTGGGCTGGAAGAAGCACAAGCTGGAATCAAGATTGCTGGGAGAAATATCAATAACCTCAGATATGCAGAAGACACTACCCTTATGGCAGAAAGTGAAGAGCTAAAGAGCCTCTTGATGAAAGTGAAAGTGGAGAGTGAAAAAGTTGGCTTAAAACTCAACATTTAGAAAACTAAGATCATGGCATCCGCTTCCATCACTTCATGGGAAATACATGGAGAAACAGTGGAAACAGTGTCAGACTTTATTTTGGGGGGGCTCCAAATTCACTGCAGATGGTGATTGCAGTCATGAAATTAAAAGACACTTACTCCTTGGAAGGAAAGTTATGATCAACCTAGATAGCATATTGAAAAGCAGAGATATTACTTTGCCAACAAAGGTCCATCTAGTCAAGGCTATGGTTTTTCCTGTGGTCATGTATGGATGTGAGAGTTGGACTGTGAAGAAGGCTGAGTGCCGAAGAATTGATGCTTTTGAACTGTGGTGCTGGAGAAGACTCTTAGAGTCCCTTGGACTGCAAGGAGATCCAACCAGTCCATTCTAAAGGAGATCAGTCCTGGGTGTTCTTTGGAGGGAATGATGCTAAAGCTGAAACTCCAGTACTTTGGCTACCTCATGCGAAGAGTTGACTCATTGGAAAAGACTCTGACGCTGGGAGGAATTGGGGGCAGGAGGAGAAGGGGATGACCGAGGATGAGATGGCTGGATGGCATCACCGAGTCAATGAACGTGAGTCTGAGTGAACTCCGGGAGTTGGTCATGGACAGGGAGGCCTGGCGTGCTGCGATTCATGGGATCGCAAAGAGTCAGACACGACTGAGCGACTGAACTGACTGACTAACTGACTGATGCCGAAGAAAGTAAGGAAGCTGCATTTCTGGAACTGCATTCGAGTCATTTGTGAAATTGCACATTACAATTTCCCACCATTTCTAACCGTTCTGCAAGATGTTCTTTCTCAGCTGGGTTTTCAAATTCATGCTAGTGACCTCCAGGGGCTAGTTACTTTTCTAGCTCAAGATGGAATTTCTTCAATCAGAGTTGAGGCTGAGGTCAGGAACGTTTATTCTTCACATTGTTTGGTTTCAGTGGATAAAAAACTAGAAATTCAAGGTCTGCAAGAGATTTGTGCAGAATTTAAGTACCTTCCAGAAGAAGAAGACAGAACAAAAAGTTATTTTACCTGTATATTTGCAAATGTCAAAGACCAAGACTGAAAAAAATAAGGATGACTTATAAGGAATTGGCTATACATGCTGACTGCCCAGGTGGTTCATTTCAACTGCGGTCACAGTTACCTTGTCCTCTGGTCTGGGTGCCCAGGTATTAGGTTAGGTCTACCTTGCAGCTTATGTCCTCGGTCACCTTACTAGAGGCTCTAGTGAAACACATGTCAGTAAGGAATAAAGTTATGTAAATGTGCACACAGGTGGTCAGGCCTAGAAAAGAACTTGGCAAAAATTCATTCAGCAATATCTGAGCTTTTCAGGACAAATATCCCTCAGTGTCTACAACAAGCAAGAAAAGCATCACAGGATAATTGGAGAAAGCGAGGGATTATCAGGTAGATGGTAGATAGATGGCACAGGGCTGGAACTTTCACTCTGCCACATGCACTTGGGTGATCTTACCAAAAAATCATCTCTCTGTGCCTCATTTTCTCCATAGTGAGCAGAGATGGCCACAGGGATGTTATCTGGATTAAATGAAATAAAGTGAGCCAATTTGTGTAGGCCTGCCCATTGTATTGGGGCTAGAAAGATGGCATAAATATTAGGTTCACTTTAATTTCTACAGAAGATCTAATCCTAAAGAGCTCTGTCCAAATTCACCTTTCAAATATCAAGTTCTATTTTACAAACCCTGATTTATGAGCAGCTGAGGTAACCTCTAATACATTGCATTAGTAACACCACCTTCCCAATTCATCGCCATCTAATGAAAGTGTTATTGCTGGTTCAATGAACCTTTCCCTTCTCTTTTATTAATTTCATCACTTCAGGGTTTCATCTCTTGGATCCTCTTAAAACAGCAATTTATACCCACGTAATATGAAAGTGCCTGATCCTGTTATACACGTAAGAGCATCCCAGAATCGAAATCCTCCCAGCTGCCCTCAGGCTGAGAAGAGAAAGAGTAATGATCCCAGACCATTTTGTAGCATGACACTCTTCAGGTCATCGGTAAGTCTCCTTCCCCTTTACACTTCTGCACACCAATCAGCTTTTGCTTTGTCCTCGACAGCATTTATTTATTTAGCCCCTTGGTGGTTTCTTTGCTACAGAAAATCTCTCCCCTTTACCTCTGATCTTTCCAAGTTGAAGCCTTCACGAAACATTTGTTGAATGCCTGGGTTGTATTAAGTGGGTGCCATGGGCAGGATGCTGCTGCGGTTGGGGGTGCTGCAGGTGCAAGACGGGCATGGTGCAGTCACAGTGCAGGCAGTGTTGGCAAGTAGACTGAGCGCTAGGGGAGGTGGTGTGGATGTTCTGCTGGACTTTCACAGTCTTCGCTTTACTTCGGTTCTTGGCGTCTCAGGACAGAGAAGGGCTGGGACGGGAAGATGAGGGAGGTGCACCCCACTGGACATGCTTCCCTTTTTCCTACAGCAAAATGCACCGAGTCTTACTCTGACTTCCTTTGCTTTTCCAGGTGACGTTTAGCTCATCTTGCAAGCTCCTCTCATGAATGTAATTATAAATGCTAGTAAAATTAATATTACACATCTTATATAACTGAATTGTAACAATCCAAAGCTTTAACCCCAAAGGAAGTTAAAGGACTGAAGTCCTCACCATTCAGTCCTTATCGTAGGATATTTGGGAGAGGGAAAAGCCTTTCTATGTTGTGCCATGTGGGTGCTTCCTTAGGTAAGTCATAGGTGAGGTGGAAGTGAAAGACCCTGCTGAAAAAAGGTACATCCACAACGCTAGATTTCAGGTGCTACTTGGCCTCGCTAATGGTATTAACTGTTTCAAGAATTCCTTCTTGGTTTTAGCCTTGGTTCAGGGGGAGTTGGAATAGTCACCTTCCCCACTCACTGCATTCAGCTAGGCAAGTTTTCATCCCTAAGGTACTATTATCTTTCTTGATCCACAGGGTGAGTCAGAAGGAAATGTACTCACTCCCATTCATTCTCTTTGCTTAATATTTCCTGTAGTGAGGTTTCCTTGAGTGACAAACAGTTTCTGTGGGTGTTTGAGGGTCTTTAAAAAGAGAACATGTTGTTCTGGTGAGTGGAATGACTTCTGAAGGAAGCATCACAGCAAACAGGGAGCTCTAGTTCCCAGGGTTGAGCAGAAGCTTTTTTCACCGATGGCAGGAGCCTTTAAGGTGGGGCTTGTCTGCAGGAGATACAATGTTCTGGCATTCAAGCCATCTTCATTTCCAATTGATTGAAGCCATGGTGCGGAAGAAAACCGTCTTGAGCTCTCACTGGCCTGGATTCAAGTTCTTCTCAGCCATTGACTGGCCATTTTCTCAATCATAAAATTCATAATAGAATTGACACAGAGGCTTGTTGTAGAATAAAATTATGTATAGAAAGTGGAAAGTCACTCAGTCAAGTCCAACTCTTTGCAATCCCATGGACTACACAGTCCATGGAATTCTCCAGGCCAGAATACTGGAGTGGGTAGCTGTTCCCTTCTCCAGGGGATCTTCCTATCCCAGGGATCAAACCCAGGTCTCCTACCGGATTCATCACCAGCTAAGCCATGAGGGACGCCCATAGAAAGTGGAGCATGGCTAAATGCCCAATAAGTGGTAGCTGTTTATCAAAGCATTGTTGCTACTGGGTTCTTTTCTTACTGTGCATGACTTCAGGTAGCTGATATAAGCTCTGTGAGCCTCTCTCTGTTTCCCTATCTGAGAAGTGGGGTCAATGAGGATTAAATGAGAGGCTGTGCAAGCACTTAATGCACTTTCTGGCATGATGCAGATACTTAATAGATGTCAGTTTTCTTAACTGTTCCATAATCTTTGTCTCCTCATTGGCCCATGCATGACTGGAATTCCTTCATAATAATTTTCATTCTGGGATATCTGTTGACAAGTACACAAATGGAACTGATTAAAAAAAAAAAAAAAAACACACCATCCTTTAAAATTTTCTCCTTAAAGTGGAATGGAGGAAAAAGCACATGGGTATTAGGTACTGGAGAAATACCTTGGAAAGGGAACAGGGGAGCAAAGACTGGCAAAGATAAGCATTTTGTCTTCTACCATCCTCCACAGGGTGGATCTTGCCAGCTATACACTATCCTATCTAAACTTCTCAGCCTCAGCCTCAAGGACCAGGAAACTCTGCCCTACAGCTTGAGAAAATCCAGGAGTCCACGCTTTAATGAAATTTGGAGGTGGGGAGAGTACAAATTTTTGATAACCATTGTTTATAAAGTAGGTGACTCCATATTTGGAGCGTGTCTCCACCGCCTGTGGACTTGACTCTTACAAGCCCAGAGCACACTAGCGTCCCTCTAGGCTATTTTTGGTTAAACCCGAGCATTTAAGTCTGTAAAAGTTTCTTTCCATATGCCCCTTTGGTCCTCCTGCATCTGCGATCTGGAGCCGCAACCTCATCAAGAGCCGTGTCCGTTTGTCACGTGTATAGATATTAATGACTTAAATCTACTAGTGTGCACACTGTGGGATACTGCCTGGTCGGGTGGGTGAGAAGCGTGCAGGGGACCGTGCAGACCTGGGAAACTGGAACTACCACCAGGGGGCGCTCGCCTGCGGAGAGAGTTTGGTAGAGGAGCCGCCGGGGACTGGGGGCGCCTCCGCAGGGAAGCACAGTACCACCTCTCCGCCTCGGATCCCCTGGGCTTCCTTGCAGTAGATGAGCTTGAGGAGCTTCCCGGGATCTTGCTCTAGGGCGAGACGGCCTTCCCAGCCAGCCCTTGAGAGATGAGAACCCTCACCCTCCACCTCCCGACCCGTGCTACGAGGCTTTGCCTCTCTAGGGGGACAAGGTTGCTCTTGCCGCTGGGGACTGGGCAAGTCCAACGCCTCAGTTCTCTATTTAATGACACCGAAGCATACAGCTCCTCTCGGACTCAACGTGGCTCAGGGTCTGGGGAGCCGCCCGTCAATGCGAGGCCCCTAGCCCGGCAGCTTGTTTCAGCATCACCTGTTAGGAATGCACAATCGCAGGCCCGCGCCCCAGATCTCCCGAATCCAAGACAGGGGAGGGGCGCCGTGTGTGCTTTGTCGCCCCTGATAGTGACAGTGAGGCGCTGGACGGGGACAGCCCCTGCCCTGGGGCTTCCTACTTCGCTCAGGTGAGCGGGGGTGGCGAGGCAGGCAGCCCGGGTCCTCCTGCGATCTCCCGAGCGCAGGCTAGGTGGTCACGTGGGTTCTCGGCATCTCCACCCCTCCCCGCCCCGCCGCCGCCTCGAGTCTATAAGAAGAAGGAGAGGCTCCTAATTAAGTCATTCGTGATCTTTGCAGTGTGTCGGACTGCTGGCCCTTTGGATACCCACTCCTTGGCCCCTGCTGCTAGGCCGCTGGGAGCGCGGAGGCTTCGAGAGACGCCTCTGGAAACTTGCAGAGCAGATAAGGGGCGGCGGGAGCCCGACCGTAAGGGGACTATCCTGGGCTGCGACTGGCACCCAGTGCTGCGGGTGCAGGCGGGCGTTTGGGGTCTGGGCTGCGCCGGGTGCGCTCGCTCTCCGTTTGCGGGGTGCCCCAGCCGCCTGCGGGGCACAGAACTAGTCCGGGGAAAGCACGTGCCGCGGGTTAGTGATTGCTAGGCTGGTGTGCACAAGGAAGGTAAGTGCCCCTTTTCTCCAGGTGTGATTTAATTGTCTGATTTAATGTTTGAAATCCAACGGTGGGAAAACAGTAATATTGAAAACAATAAAAGCACCCCCTAATCAGCCCCCCACCCCCGAAAACTGCTGGAAACAGACATTTCATGTTTTGACTAAATGTTTTCATTCAAGAGGCTGGCGTATTAACTAATGAGTTTGTGCCTGTAAGCTCCGGGTTCATTGGGTTAATAGACGTTTTCGAAGGAAAAACCTCTACATTCTCTAGGAATTTCCCGACCGTGGATGAAATGGTGACAGGAAAGTTGACCAGGGCACTTTATGCTTGAGTTTTGTGGGCCTGGGAAGACGTGCATGTATCAGGCAGGTAGCTAGTATTTTTAAATGTATTTAACTGGGAAACCTTAGTCATACCAGAAAAGCAGAGTTAACTTCTTTCCTGATCGAGCGAGATTGAGATCACCTGGACTGTTTTAATGTGCTGACCCGGAACCCCGCCCCTGTTCTTTTAACCCGTTGTTTCCCCGTTCCTGCCTAATTAATATTGGATATTAAATTAAGTCAAGGGAATATTATTTTTGTGAAAAACTAAACTTTGGACTTGGGTGAATATTTAGGAAAATAAGGTTGACTTAATTTTACTAGCTTCATAAAAAGCAACTTTGTGCTTTGTGTTGGCACACAACACTTTTGAGGAAAGATTGTATTGTTAGACCCAGGGATCTACCTGACACAGGGATCGAAAGATCCCCTGGAGAAGGAAATGGCAAGCCACTCCAGTGCTCTTGCCTGGAAATCCTATGGATGGAGGAGCATGGTAGGCTATAGTCCATGGGGTCACAAAGAGTTGGACACGACTGAACAACTTCACTTCCATTGGGAATTTTAATTTTTGTTCTAAGTTTGCAGACTCACAGTGGCTGTTTTCCTTTGTGTGTGGGGAAAGAGGTTTGTTATTTAAAAAGTGAACATGTGGAAAGATTTGTGCTGTGAGTATTGTAAAAAGTAAATGTACTGTGACCATGAAAAGAACATTACACACTTATTCTTTGGCTCATGTCTTTGTCCTGCAGAAAAACCTATGTTTCTGCCTACGTTCTAGAAGAGAGGAAAATGTTTGGATCTGTTTATCAACAGGTGGTAAAGCATAAAACTTAGGATTCCATTTTATGTTCAAGCTTTTTTTTTTAATTTGAGTTACTGAATGATTTTTATTTCAAAAGTCACCAGTCTCCTGTAACATTTAAGACATACAAGTCTCTGAAGTCAATTTAAAAAAACATTTAACGCATCTTTCATAGAGGGACACAAATGAATCATATCACCATTTACATTTCTCAATTTATTTATAAAATGGAATACGTAGATTCAACCCTTCAAAATATAATTAACACTTGATGTCTGTTTTAAAGAATATTACACTACAGTTTTCCACACATGTGTATCCAACAGGTAATTCAAGATGCATCTTTTAATAATTTAAAATCATGTTTTGAATCATTTTACATGATATCTATAAATAATAAAATAATAGGATACTGAAGGCTGAACTTGAACCATTTACTGGCATGTTTTTTGGTAATTGCATTTAGAATCCTTGAGAAATGTATGCTTGAATTTTAGATTTCATCATTCAGCACCAAGCACGCTGTTTTAGACTTACAGCGTTTTTGAAAAGTCAACCTTATTACAGTATAATTTACATAAAGTAAAATCTGGCCTCTTCAGGTCTATCACATTCTGATAATCCCCTCCATGATCAAGGCATGGAACCCTTCCATCAGCCCCAGAAGTACCCTTTCTAGCTGACCCTCTCCACTCAACCCCAACCCTGGAAATCACTGTCTGTCTGCTGACTATATCGTGTTGCTCTTTAATATATTCTTACTCAGAAATAATTGTTGTCCTTTCCTTTTCTCAAAACCTCAGTTCCCCTCCTTTTTTGAGGATGAGCCAGGTTGTCATATTTTTGTTTTAATCCTGTCCCCTTGGGATAAACTGAAGCAAAGACAAAACTATTTTGAAAATGGGAAACCAGAGACATGTTAAATTTATATTGGGCTAGTAGATTTAATTCTTAGCAAATTCGGATCCCATTGTGGTATAAGCCTTTGGCTACAGTGTGCATCATTCATTATTCTGAACTGAAATACAAGGCCATTTAAAACATATTTATTACTTATGTAGTATTAATAGAATATATGTTTTTTTATAATCTTGCCTTTAAGAGATACTTTTATTATATTTGAGATTAAGAATGTTACTTGAAATTACATATTATCAAATAATGAGAAGCATAAGAAGAATTGCAAATGACAATTTGTAGTCATTTAAAATAAAATATAGAGTGATTGAGACTACATAGGTTAAAATATTTAATAATCTTCTTAATAGGGGCTAATGTCTGTGCCTAATTTATTTGTAGATGTCAGTTTTTTTTCTTTTCTTTGCCCATGTTGTGAAATCTAGATTTCTCTGTAGGACAGAGAGATAAAATCTTTTATAAACCAATATTTGTTTCCTATTTAATTATTCATTTCAGTAAGCAGGAGCCTGTAATCGCTAGGCACTCTTAATAAAGATACGTCAGATTGATGTTGTTTTCCTTTTTCCTTGGTGTTGTGAAAAACAAGCCTGTCTTTTAAATATGCATACAACTTACCTTTCAGAGAACTACAGTGGCAGTAACTAGCATACGCAGACTGGCAAGTTTATGAAGCATCAGCAAACAGGATAGTTGGCATTTCTGACTGGAACAGTTACAGCTCTTGATAATAGCTAAGGGCTTTACAAAGGGAATCTTTTGCAGGTGTACTTGAGAGAGGACAGAAGAGTGAGGGTCGTCTGGAAAGACAAATTACTGGACTCCTGTATTTCCACAAAGCAGGACTGCCGTTTTGCTGATGAATGTTTTGTGTTCTACTATCAAACCCTGGACTGGCAGGAGAGTTGAATGTGCTCAGCTCTGCAAAGGTCATGTCCTTTTGAATATCTTCACCCACAGCTCTCTTCCACCCTCCTCCAAATATTTTAATATGGTTCGGTTTCCTAAAAGTGGAGCATTGTCACTGACAGTTGGTATTGGGAAGCAGCAAAGCCCTGATGACGAAAGAGAAGATTGCTGGGCTTGCCCTGCACAGCCCCACCCCTGCCCTTACTGTGATAACCGTGGGGCTGAGGCTTTGTCCTCTTCCTGTATTCAAGCCCTAAACATCCTATCTCCTGTCCATCTCAGTAGGCTACGAGGGAGGTTAGTTTTCTTATTTTGGAAAATACCTGTACATGGTCTTAAGAGTTGCATGTGAATTAATTATTAATGATGATTGCATGATGATTTTAGAGTGTTTTTTCTTTCTAATATCAAACTGAGAGCGTTAATACTTTTCTTTGGGAAAGATACATGTAAGGCTAATGGTTGGCGAGTAGCCACCTATACACATCAAGGACACTTGACACCTAAGACATACTCTTCATCTTTAAATTCCCTCCATTGTCTGCTTTGTGAACGTGAATTTACGACTTCTACAGGCACCGATGTGGGTGTTAGTCCTGAATGCTTGGACAAGTGTGATGGGCAGCCTGGAAAATACAGCATAGGAGCATGTGGTATTTTGTGTCCCACGCAGGCTACTTGCAGCTCAGCTTTTTGGGCAGTAGTAATGGCACCCCACTCCAGTACTCTTGCCTGGAAACTCCCATGGACAGAGGAGCCTGGTAGGCTGCAGTCCATGGGGTCGCTCAGTCAGACACGACTGAGCGATTTCACTTTCTCTTTTCACTTTCATGCATTGGAGAAGGAAATGGCAACCCACTCCAGTGTTCTTGCCTGGAGAATCCCAGGGATGGCGGAGCCCAACGGGCTGCCGTCTGTGGGGTCACACAGAGTCAGACACGACTGAGGCGACTTAGCAGCGATGGACTGTCAAAAAGGTAAGAGTAAAAATTAGGAGGCAGAAATCTTCAGGGTGGCCAAAAGGGCATTTGAATCTAAATTGTCTCGAGTCCTGTCTAACACTCTAAGCATATTCAGTGGCATACCAAAAGACTGACCTCATCCTCTTGGATATGTAATGACACCTTGTGGAATGCTCTCACGTACATCATTTCACTTCATCCTCTAAGCACTGTGAGAAGGGGAACCCATGTGAGGTCCCCGTTTTTACTGAAGATGTGGGAATTGAGGGAGTTTATGTGATTTGTCTAAGGTCACGTGGCCTTCAGGCACAGCTGGGCATTGGGCCCAGTGTTCTGCTCTGTCCTCTGGACAATAATATATATAAAAACAGGCCTGATGGTGACCACCTTCTGATTTTTTTTTTTAACCGGACTTAATAGGCACTTTGATAAAAATCAGTCTACTCTTTCTAGAGTGTCTTTGTGCCATTTCTAGGGCCTGCCTTTTTCTTTGCCAAAGAATCACTGTCAATATTTGGAATTTTAAAAACTTTTAAAAGGTTAAAATTGTTTTTTAGCTTAAGAGCCATAATGCATTCCCCAGCTAGTACATTAGAACACTGTGTATAATCCCATGTGTAAAAAAAGCTTTCGTGCTGGACACAGACGTGACCTGAGAGGGCTCCACACAGGTGTGTGTGCTGGAGGCGTGAGAGAGAGAGAACTTTGGGCAGAAGACAAGGGCTGTTCATCATGAAGGATATGGGCCACCTGTTTTAGGCTATTGTGAAGAATTAAAACCACGCAAAGAAGTGATTACTTATAGATTCGGGATGTCCAGGTACACATTCTTTTGTTGGCCTGGTGAAATTCTACACCTGCCAGGCCCAACAATTAAGGTGTTTAGAGACTGTTTTTCTTTGTTATACCAGAGCTTGAGGTCACAGAGGCAACGCTTGGATGTTCAAACCAATGTGTCGGGAAAATCCAGTTGGTACATAGTTGTAGAAATTTATTCATTTGGGAATTCTTTCCTTCAGTCAGTTTATATTCCTGGTTTAGAGCAGAACTGCTTAAATGACCACAGGTTGTTTATTCACTTTTCTAGACCTCCAATGGAGAAGACTTTCCTTTTGCTACCTGTTCTCTTGGGTCCCAGGTCTACTGCAGTGATTTAAATTCATCACCCTTTGTTGTGGCTTTGCTTAAGAAGGAAAAAACCTTTGCATTGGCTACCAAGTTATTAGTTACCCAAGACTCCACTGACAAATAGTTGTCATGTGAATCTGGATAATTTAAAAGATACCCAACCAAAACCCAGCACATCCTCTTAAGCACTGTCCAGCAATCAGCTATCACATTAATTATCATGGTACTGGGGTATGTGTGGAAATCCCAGAGAAGTTGGTAGATATGTATAAAACCTGTATTTTCTAAACCAAGTTGTTGTGGTGTCCAATAGATTGCCTGGATGAATCTCCTGGCATTTGCTATTTTGCGGTATGCATCTGACAGGTCATTTCGGCATTTCTGGGTCGAGAATGAACATTCAGTTGTAGGTGTAAAAGTTCAATGGGATTGATTCTTTGCTCTTAAGAGAGATGTCATTTTCATTTTAAATGATGCTTTCTCTTTCTAACTGGATAATGGAGACTGTTATTTCAAGTTCATGGGTTTCTTGCTATTATTCATTATTTTGTGTTAGTAGAAACTATGGTTTTAAGAGGCCAAATGAAAGGAAAAGATAGCCTTGGTTTTCTGATAGTTTAGTGGGTTGGCTTTTCTGAGCTACTTAAGCTGAAATGCCAAATACATTTCTTTTGGGCAATGTAAAGTTGAGACAACATGAAAGTTCAACTTTGATTAGCCAAAATGTTCAGAGAATGATTTTTTTTTGTTTGTTTAAACAATTTAATTGGTTTTTAAAAGTTGAGTATTACATTGAAGCTTGTTTTCAAATTCTTATTTTAAAATCTACTGCTTTCCTGCTTAATTTCTTGAATATAATTTGATCTTCATTTGATGGTTGAGAATGTTGAATTTATCCTTATGTAAGTTTACTGTGAGTAGTGTTCTGTATAAGAAATAGGCTTACCCAGAGGCTCAGCAGTAAAGAATCCGCCTGCCATGCAGGAGATGTGGGTTGGCTCCCTGAGTTGCGAAGATCTTCTGGAGAAGGAAATGGCAACCCACTCCAGGATTCTTGCCTGGGAAATCCCATGGACAGAGAGGAGTCTGGTGGGCTACAGTTCATGGGCTTGCAAATGAGGTGGACATGACTTAATGACTAAATAACTGTATAAGAAAGTTGGGATACTCACCATGGTGATCACACTAAACTTTGGATATGCTTTTTTAAAATTATTAAATTGTGTAAGCCATCTTGTTTTCTTAAGTTCAAGAAATAAAATTTTAATACTGTAAATCAACTATATGCATGCATGCTAAGTCACTTCAATTGTGTCCAACTCTTTGGGACCCTGTGAACTGTAGCCCGCCAGGCTCCTCTGTCCATGGAATCTTCCAGGCAAGAATACTGGAGGGGGTTGCCATTTCCTTCTCCACAGGATCTTCCAGACCCAGGGATTGAGCCCGTCTCATGTCTTCTGCATTGGCAGGTGGCTTCTTTACCACTAGCGCCACCTAGGAATCCCCAATCAGCTATACTTCAATATTGCTTCCAGGTTACATTATGTATAAATAACAATTTTTATGCATGTTACTTAAGCGTTTTGTTCTCAATTGTATACTGTTTGTGTTTTAAAATACTTTAAATGTCTTTTGATTAAATACTTGGCCACATAAGATGCTCAGTTCAGTTCCGTCGCTCAGTCGTGTCCGATTCTTTGCGACCCCATGAACCGTCCCTGTCCATCACCAACTCCCGAAGTCCACACAAACCCATGTCCTTTGAGTTGGTGACGCCATCCAACCATCTCATCCTTTGTCATCCCCTTCTCCTCCTGCCCTCAATCTTTCCCAGCATCAGGGTCTTTTCAAATGAGTCAGCTCTTCGCATCAGGTGGCCAACGTATTGGAGTTTCAGCTTCAACATCAGTCCTTCCAATGAATATTCAGGACTGATTTCCTTTAGGGTGGACTGGCTGGATCTCCTTGCAGTCCAAGGGACTCTCAAGAGTCCTCTCCAACACCACAGTTCAAAGGCATCAATTCTTCGGCTCTCAGCTTTCTTTATAGTCCAACTCTCACAGTTAATTTAGCAAAAATAACCCACTAAAATACAGTCACCAAGGTACAGTATGGAAAACATAAGCAGAGTATATGTGTATGTGTAGGTGGATTGAAATGGGAGAGGTGTTTTTAGGGCAAATTGAGGGATAAAAAACCTCCTAACAATACAGTCAATTTTGGAGCTGACATCTAAAGGCTACCAGTGACCTAACTGCCAATTCCTATATTCAGTCGCTTGCTCTAACAGGTCATTTCCACGGTTCTATAAATGTTTTCAAGGATCTCTGTTAAAGACCTTCCTTGATAGATACAATGTGGTGTAAACATCAATGGAATATTATTCAGCCTTAAAAAAGAAATTCTGACACGTGTGACAACATGGGCGAACCTTGAGGACATTAGGCTTGGTGAAATAAGCCAGTCACAAAAGAACAAATACTGTATGATTCCTCGTATGTGAGGTACTAAGTAGTTTAAATCTGTACAGACAGATGGAGAAGGAAATGGCAACCCACTCCAGTACTCTTGCCTGGAGAATCCCATAGACAGAAAGCCTGGCAGAGTACAGTCTATGGGGTCGCAAAGAGTCGGACATGACCGAAGTGACTTAGCACGCACGCACGCACGCACGCGCATGCAGACAGAAGTAGAATGGTGGTTGCCAAGGAGCTGGGGGAGGGAGGAATGGGGAAGTTGTTTAACACGTGTAGAGCCTTAGTTTTGCAAGATGAAGAGTTCTAGAGATTGGTTGCATGACAAAGAGAATGTATTTTACATTACTGAACTGTAAACTTAGAAATAGTTAAGATGGTAAACTTGATGTGTATTTTACTACAACTTTTTAAAGTTTGGAAATTGCTAGTTTTGACAATAGTTCAGTCACTCTTTGCGACCCCATGAATTGCAGCACGCTAGGCCTCCCTGTCCATCACCAACTCCCGGAGTTCACTCAAACTCACATCCATCGAGTCGGTGATGCCATCCAGCCATCTCATCCTCTGTCGTCCCCTTCTTCTCCTGCCCCCAATCCCTCCCAGCATCAGAGTCTTTTCCAATGAGTCAACTCTTCGTATGAGGTGGCCAAAGTATTAGAGTTTCAGCTTTAGCATCATTCCTTCCAAAGAACACCCAGGACTGATCTCCTTTAGAATGGACTGCTTGGATCTCCTTGCAGTCCAAGGGACTCTCAAGAGTCTTCTCCAGCACCACAGTTCAAAACCATCAATTCTTTGGCACTCAGCTTTCTTCACAGTCCAACTCTCGCATCCATACATGACCACTGGACAATAAGTAGCATTACGCTTTATCCTTCATATTTTCTTTTAGGAATCAGGGATTGTATATGTTGACTGGGAATCTAAATAGTTGAAATGTGGAATCCTGTACTCATGATTAATAATACACATAGATTTTTAAAAAACTTCCTTGATCTTTATCTTCAGCTACCATTCTCTCTCCAGTCCCTTGTGATCAGTCAGTGTTGATTGGAAGTGGTAGCACCCTTGTATTAGTTCCTTGTTATTTTACCTGGTCTGCCTGCCTCCTTTACTGGGGACCATGGCTCCTTGAAGGCATGTCTTGAGATTCATTTAGATCCTCTGTATCTGCTTAATACCATGCCTACTGAAAGTGCTCCATCTTTGATTAATACTCTTCACTGGCTGAAAGCATATATTTTCAACACATTTCTTCATTTTTTTCCTTGTTTTTAATCTGCACCATGTGGGATCTTAGTTCCCTGACCACAGATCAAACCTGTGCTACCTGTGTTGAGAATGTGGAGTCTCAACCACTGGACTGTCAGGGAACTTTCTTCATATGCTTTTCTTACAATAGATATTTATAGCATTGTACTGGAAGGAGGATAAAATATAGTGTGTGCTTTCAGGGAGCTTAAAATCTAATTGTACATACTTCTTACTCTCCCACTCCACTGTTAGCACTTCCAAGAAGGATTCAGTGTAGTTCTCCTCTAATAGGGGTGCTAGTGTGAAAAAGTGTTAAGGCATAGAATGCCAACCACTTCACAATGTACTTTGTGTATTTCTTATGGATGTGGCAGGTTTTCTGTAGGAAAATGAAGGAGGTTAGAGTGGAATGACGGTTAAGGCAATGGCACCCCACTCCAGTACCGTTGCCTGGAAAATCCCATGGACTGAGGAGCCTGGTAGGCTGCAGTCCATGAGGTCGCTAAGAGTCGGACACGACTGAGCGGCTTCACTTTCACTTTTCACTTTCATGCATTGGAGAAGGCAATGGCAACCCACTCCAGTGTCCTTGCCTGGAGAATCCCAGGGATGGAGGAGCCTGGTGGGCTGCCATCTATGGGGTCACACAGAGTCGGACATGACTGAAGTGACTTAGCAGCAGCAGCAGTGGAATGCCTTGACCGTTAGAAGAGTATGGCTTAGAAGAGGCTGGTGGGGAGCAGAGGGCTGCTCAGAGCTGGGTTTTTAAGAATGTTGATCTGGCCCCTCTGGGGCCCTGGAGAGAGCTAATTGGAGTCTAGGAGCAGTGAGGAACCTATTTAAGATGCACAGGTAAGAAGTAGCAAGAGCTTGCTCCAATCGTGGCAAAAGACTTAATGGGGGAAAGGCATAATGGAGAGAAAAACTCATGATGATGGGTTTGATGAAAGGCAGCTAGATGAAGGGGAGAAGACAGATAACTGTAATGGGCTTTGTCATGAACCCAAATAGGAAGTGAGTGGCTTGGGGGAGGAAAATGATGAATTTTTCCATGGATATTATACCAGTTGGTCTTCCCAGGTGGCACTAGTGGTAAAGAACCCACCTGCCAATGCTAGAAACGGAAGAGGCTTGGATTTGATCTCTGGGTCAGAAAGATCCCCTGGAGGAGGGCATGGCAACCCACCTCTGTGTTCCTGCCTGGAGAATCCCATAGGGGCGCAAAGAGTTGGACATGACTAGCGATTTAGCATGCATGCATGCATTGTACCATTAGCCAGTGCTCTATAACACATTGTCATCAAGTTTAGCAGCTTAAAATGACAAACATCTCACATGGTTTCTGAGAGGAATCCAGAAGCAGTTAGGATATTGTCCAGGGCTGCAGTCCCCTGACCATTAGACTGAGGCTATAGTTCCTTCCTGGCTGTTGGCAAGAGCCCACTATAGGGCTACTTAAGTGTCCTCACAATAAGGCAGGTAGCTTTCCTGCAGAGAGTGATCCAAGAGAGCAAGCTGGATAGAGGCTGCCGGGCCTGCAGAGAGTGATCCAAGAGAGCAAGCCAGATAGAGGCCGCCGGGCCTTTTACATCCTAGTCATGGAATTGCATGCCATCCATTCTACCATAATTTATTCTATAAGGGTGTCACTAAATGTAGTCCATACTCAAAGGGGAGGTTAGGCACCATCTTTTGAGGGGAGGAGTGTTGAAGACCGTGGATATTTTTTTAAAACCATCACAGATATATTGTTTTGATGACAAATGGAGTGAGCATTCAAAGGAAAATGTCAGGAAGAAGGAATTGGGAGCTTTAGAGAGCCAAGCTGCCTGCATATGGAGGTAGGTGCCAGCTGGAGCTGAAAATACTGAAAATGGAGAACTTCTCTAGGCAAATTTCTTAATGATCTCTCTCAACCAGTCTCATTATTCAAGGTCATTGTTCCCTTCCCCAAATTATATTATTTCAGATATTTAAACTTTTTTTAAGGTTTCCGTTTTAAATTTCTTGTATTATTTTAAGCTTATCATGAAAAATTTCAGTTACAGAAAAGTTGAAAGACTAGTATAATGTCCATATATTCACTATCTGGAATCAGTAATTATCAGCATTTTGATTTATTTGCCCACTTTATCTATCTGTTCATCTGAATATTTTTCTGAACTACTTATTGAGTGGCATTCTTTGGTAAAGAAGGGTTTCCCTCTCTATTTTGGATAAACAACAGGTCCTCCTAAAAAGGCAG
Source organism: Cephalophus harveyi (assembly GCA_006410635.1). NCBI lineage: Eukaryota > Metazoa > Chordata > Mammalia > Artiodactyla > Bovidae > Cephalophus > Cephalophus harveyi. Next base: position 123,364 of record SJYT01081935.1, read on the forward strand.
AGTACAGGTTTAATTCTTTTCCCCTGATTACTAATTATGAGAGTGAGGAACTGATGTAACAGTCACTTGCAATGGTAGCGGATGATTTTATTTGAACACCAGTATGGACTCGTAGTCCAAAGCATATGTAATTTTGCTATTTATTGCCAAGTACCCCTGGAAGTTGTGCCAGTTTGCATTCTCACCAACAGTGTAGAAGCCAGTCCATGTTGTTTCCATAACCTTGCCAAGAGAGTCTGTTGTAAAACATTTGAGTTTTTGGCAAACATCAGTGAGAAATGGTATTTTGGTAGTTTGATTTGTATCTCTTTATTGAACAAAGTTGAACATCTTTTTATGTGTTTTAAGAGCCATTTGCCTTCCTTTTTATGTGTTCTGTTTGTGTTTTTTGCCTGTTTTCCTAATGAAGTTTGGTGTTTGTTTGTTTGTTTTTTTAATTTAAGAGCTCTCTCTATATACCAGAGACATTAGCCCTTTGTTTCTAATATGAGTTGGGAGTATTTTTTTTCCAATTTGTCATTAACGTTTTGAGTTATGGTGTTTTTTAAAATTGGTTCTTAGTGGAATATAGTTGATTTACAAGGTTGTGTTAGTTTCTGCTGCACAGCAAAGTGGATCAGTTATATAAATACACATTCACCCCTTTAAAAAATTCTGTTCCCATATAAGTCAGTACAAAGTATTGAGTAGAGTTCCCAGTGCTATACAGTAGTTTCTTATTGTTATCCATTTTATATATAGTAACGTACATATGCGGAGAAGGCAATGGCACCCCACTCCAGTACTCTTGCCTGGAAACTCCCATGGATGGAAGAGCCTGGTAGGCTGCAGTCCATGGGGTCGCTGAGTCAGACACGACTGAGCGACTTCACTTTCACTTTTCACTTTCATGCATTGGAGAAGGAAATGGCAACCCACTCCAGTGTTCTTGCCTGGAGAATCCCAGGGATGGCAGACCCCAATGGGCTGCCATCTGTGGGGTGGCACAGAGTTGGACACGACTGAAGCGACTTAGCAGCAGCAGCAGCAACATACATATGTCAATCCCAGTCTCCCGATTTATCCTTCCCCCTTGATAACCATCAGTTTTCTACGTCATTGACTCTATTTCTGTTTTGTAAATAGATTGATTTGTACCTTTTTTTAGATTCCATATATATGTGATATCATATGAAAAAATATGAAATGCTTCAAAATTTGCATGTCATGCACGCACAGGAGCCATGCTAATCTCTGTATTATTCCAGTTTTTAGTATCTATGCTGCCAAAGTGAGCACTGACTTATGCTATTTTTATGATTTGCGGATATTTACTTTCATGAGTTTATGTAGTTTTATGCACATCTTTTAATTGCTTCTGGATTTTGAGTCATAGTTAAGGTTTCCCCTACACCCGTATTATAAGGGGATTTATCTACATTCTCTTCTAGTACCTGTGCAGCCCCTTCTTCCTCCCCCCATTCCTGTCTTACCCCCTCTCCCTTCTTCCTCCCTCTCCTTTCTCTTTCCAATTCTCTCAACATTTTGAGTTTATTCTGGCATACATGTCTTTTTCCAATGATTATTCTGTATTCCAATGTTTTTGTAGCGATTTGAGAGATCACCTTTATCATATGACAAATTTCCAAAAACTTCTGACTTTTAAATTTGCTGTTTTGGGATTTTCTATTCTGTTGCATAGCAGTGTGAGTCTAATATAAGAATTCCCAACTGTGATGGGAGATTAAGTATAAGATGTAAGAAACTCTATAAGGCACCCAAAAGCCGAGGTGGAGTACCCAAGGAAGGACAAACTTCGGGGGGTGAGGGTGTTCGGACCACCTTGGAAAAAGATAGTTTGGCCACTAAAATGTTCACTGGTTTACCCAGACAAAAGTGGTCTGGAGTTGCAGGTGGGAGCAGGCAATCAGCATTTGGTGGTGTGGGCATGCCCTGGAAATCCAGTTGCCTGCCAGAGCGGAAGGCCTTCAGAGCATGCACGTGCTGGTGATGAAGCTTGCACAAGGAACAACTTCTCTAACTCCTCAGGCCAGAGTCTGAATAGGTCATTGCAGAAAGGTTCTTGCCATGCCAGGGCTACAAGGTTGCAACGGGATCTCGCTCTGGACTAGCACAGGCTCCACTGGCTGTTCTCACCCACAATGCCAGCCTCTGCCCCTGCCAGAAATCACAGCGGCCTCTTCCTCTGCAGTCCCTGCAGCGCCCTCTACTGAGAAAGCTTAGCACTGGGCTCAGTTTAAATGCTTAAAGGAATTCTATCGCCATAGAACATATACTACATATATTGAGGAGTGCATTAGAAGGTGAGAGGCAATAAATTGATCATTGACAGGTGCATTGGCCTATGTATTCCTTTTTTATCATTGGCTATTCATAATATATTTGAAGATCTGTTAATGCTAGTCATGCTTACTGATCTACCCTTTGAGGTATGTTTTTAAAATTTTTCTGTAAGAATTTAAAAATGAATTTATCTACTTCTAGGGGAAAAAAAAACTGGTTGGCATTTTAATTTAATCCTATATTTTTTAAGTTTGTTTTTTTTTTTTCTCCAAAGATTGGACCCAGGCCACAGCACTGAGAGCCCAAAGTCATAACCACTAGGCTACCAGGGAACTCCCTGTGTTTTTTAATTTTTAAAAGTATTTTATATTAAATTATCATGGTAGAAAATTCTTACAGTTAACAACAAAAGCTTTATGGAAGTGAATGAACGAGAAAATGAATTCCATGCCTTTTATTCCTACCCCTGTGAGGTTGTGTGTATATTTTTCAGGATGTATTTCTAGGTCCATATAAGTATGTGTGTATAATAAAAATGTGTCAACCTTTTTCACAGTATCCTTGTACCTGTAACTTAGAAATGTCTTTTCTTTTTTCTTTACAGCCATACCTGTCCATGACTCTGAGAACATTATAATGTCCTTTTGTGCTTCTTCACAGAAGGGGTTTTCCTAGCTGTTACCTACTCAAGACATGGATGTCAAAAACTCACCATCTAGCCTTAACTCTCCTGTCTCCCATAACTGCGGTCAATCCATCCTACCCCTGGAGACAGGCCCCATATATTTACCCTCTTCTTATGTAGAGAGCCGCCATGAATACTCAGCCATGACATTCTATAGCCCTGCAGTGATGAATTACAGTATTCCCAATAACTCAGAAGATGGGCCGGGTCGACAGAGCCCAAATGTATTGTGGCCAACTCCTGGACACCTCTCTCCTTTAGCCATCCATTGCCAGTCGTCACTTCTGTATGCAGAACCTCAAAAGAATCCTTGGTGTGAAACCAGATCATTAGAACGCACCTTACCTGTGAACAGGTAAATCCAGTCTTCATTCTGAATTATATTATGGCCAATATTCAGATTGCTTTATGATTTAGTGAGAAGAAAGATATGTGTTATACAAGGTCTTCATTATCACATAGAGCACCTAAAACATCTGATGTTCTGAATTCTAGGATATCTATTCTGATATTCTAGTCCTTACTAAAAAGTTGAGCTTTTAGATCTGTGTTGTGGGGAAGAATTCATGACTGTCTTTAGAAAATATTCAACTTAAATCACTTTCTTGATGAAGTGATTTGAGTTTGAAAAAGGAATTTTTTACTTTCAAGTTAGATCCTTTCTATCTTGAAGTGAAATCACAACTTAGTGTTCACGACAAATTATGTCCAAGATAAAAGTAACCATCAGTATTACAACTTGATGAAATACTAGACAGGTGAAAAGACAAACAGTGGTACAAATTTTTAAACAGGGAACTAAATAACATTTTATAAAGATTGACGGGAAACTAAACGTGGACTTTAGTTGAACATTCTTAAATTCAAGTGCAAGGTAACATCATGGATTATTTGCATTCAATTTGTTATACATACACACACGTATATATTTTGTGCTATGTGGCTTGTGGGATCTTACTTCCCCAACCAGGGATTGAACTCAGATAGTTTTAATGATAATCATGGCTTCGGAGGGCAGAGGTAGTATAGGGAGAAGCATGAGGGGGCATAACTACACAAGAACCCAAGTACTAAGTTATAGCATATTTGATATTGAAATTTATTACTTTCAAATATCATAAAACTTTGAGAAAGCCATATTACACACTAATTTTATTTTTCTTCTTTTTAAAGAACTTTTTGATTGGTAAAAGAGAATATGAAAAATATAGATAACTTTTTAAAAGTAATGTCTTCTCATTCAACTTTTGAAGGAAGAAATATCTTATTTCTGAGGACAAGTTCTAATCAGAGTTCTGCTAATGTCTGGGTACATTAAACCCCAGCATATTAAATTTATACATCAATCATAGCTCTGCCATGCCCTTTCCAAAGGAAACATGCTGTAGCAAAAACAGGAACTAGCCCAGCGTGTTCTTGGTGTCTGTCGATGCTCCCCCGTGGGTCCTCCCTTCCTCTGTGGTAAGCCCTGGCCCTCTCTCCAGCCTGCACTGAACACCTGCTTTCTTCAGAGCCTTCTCAAGGGGCAGGCGTGTGTTTATGCTCTCCCCCTCTCCCTTTCTCTTCTCCTTCACTCTCCCCTTTTCCCTACTGCTCCCACCCAGACTTGATGTAGTCACTGATTACAGAGATGTACACCCTGATGGCTACAGCTAGTTCTCCATGGTAACCGGTGTTCATCCTCACTGCGTGGATGGGTGTAAACTCACCTGTCCACTTTCAGACACCAGCGATCCCAACAGAGCGACTCTTAATAGATCTGATACCAGTAACAAAAGTTTTGCTTGATCAGATCTCTTGGAATATATTTGTTTATGAAGCCTGGAGGGCAAAGAGATACACGAGGCAATGTTCATGCTATTCCTTTTTCTAGAAAGGCCTTGTTTTACCATCAATGTTCTTTTACAGTGAATGTTCTCTTTGCCCCTAGGGAGACATTGAAAAGGAAGGCTAGTGGGAGCAGTTGTGCCAGCCCTGTTACTAGTCCAAGTTCAAAGAGGGATGCCCACTTCTGTGCTGTCTGCAGCGATTATGCGTCAGGATATCACTATGGAGTCTGGTCATGTGAAGGATGTAAGGCCTTTTTTAAAAGAAGCATTCAAGGTACAAGAATGTTGTTAGCTGCTTTTTTTGTTTTCCACTTTGCTTTTAAACAACGTTGCGGATGACCTGGCAGAAATGTCACTTTGTTTGGCCTGCTTGGTACACAGAGTACTTGATGAGTGTTTCAGAGGATCATGTGTCTTTGGGGGTGGGGGGATTGTTTCAAGTATAGAGTACTTTATCTTTCACTCAGATCTCTACCCGCAAACCCAAATGGATCTTGCACCACCATCATCCATTGCCGTCTTCCTAGGAGAAAACATAACCTTTGTGGAGGCTGGAAAAAATGTGTGCCCATTAGGAACTGTGAAGATTGTTTCTTCCTTTGAATTATGTTTAATATCTAGCATATGTAACAGCTGAGATGGTGGGCTGGCTCCTGAAGAAGAGAGAATATATTTTATGCAGTCAGTAGCTCAACTAGTGGAACCTCCTTCACAACCCCATTTTCTGGTCTGAGTTTAGACTGTTTCCCCACCCGTCTCCAGATTTCTGCTAGGCTGGCTTTTTGTTTCTGTGATTTTGTTAAATCATCTCTTTAATCAATTTCAAATTGTATGCACCTGGTTTCAAGGCCAGTCAGCCCCTTGCCACGCGTTTCCTTTGCTGCAGGCACTTTCTTGCTTTCTGTGCTCAGCTGTCTCTCTACCCCCATAACCCCTTCCTTGTCAGCCCTCCTTCCAGGCAGTGTCCTGTGTTCCCATCTCAGAGCTCCCTTCCCTTTTCTGCCAAAGCATTGTTCTTAACCGGCTAAGGAAAGCTACCTTAGAGCAATTCATAGTGTGCAAGTGGCGAACAGCAATTTATTGAGTTAATTCACCCAATGAAACTCTAGGTTGCATTTTACCTCAAGCAGAGAAGCTGATGTAATCTAGAGGGAGATGAATGGTAGAATGTTAGTAGGGAAGGAATCACCTTCCTCTGAGTCCCTGGGAAATTCACCCTTCATAGATGAGCCCCTGTTTGTCCTCAACCCTCCACTTAGTAGCTCTGTGACTTGATGTCCCAGCCTGGTTCCTCATCTGTGAAATGGAGGTAGTTATTCAAAAACTGAAATGTGAAAATGTTTGGTCAATTATAAACACTGCAAGAGTAGAACTACTGGCAAACCCAAGTTATTCTAATTTTTCTTTTAACTCTTTTGTTTTCAAATGTCAGCGTCTTTTCTTTCTGCCTGTGTTGTTTCTCTTCTAATCCTAACCCCATTTAAACCCATCTCCTCTAAAATCTTCATAGTTAGGTGGATGAGGGCCTCTGCCATTTCCAAGCTCCTTTGCTTGTCAAAAGGAAAAACAACACAGAGAAAGGAAGCTGATGTCATCAAATATTATCAAAACATAAATCATGTTTGGCTATTTTTTCTTTTATATACACATAACTTTTCTGCGTTTAACATTTTCAGTGCTTAATTTTTTTTTTGTTATCATTGTACTAGTAGATTATCTGGAGAAGGAAATGGCAACCCACTCCAATGTTCTTGCCTGGAGAATCCAAAGGATGGTGGAGCCCAATGGGCTGCCATCTGTGGGGTCGCACAGAGTCGGACACGACTGAAGCGACTTAGCAGCAGCAGCAGCAGTAGATTATCAAGCCAAGTCTAGTTTCCTGTGATATATGATAAGAACAATTTAGATTTTCTGAAATTCAGAACCAAACTCTTGATATGATGACAATTCTCTGTTGAAGTTCTAGAATTTTATATTATAAAGGAAGTTTTGATCCAAAACAACTAACTACATCCTTAAAAGAAAGAATTTTTCTTATTTGCTCCTTGGGAAAAATCTCTGTATGGACTATATTTCATGAACCCTGAGACTGCAGCTGATAACAATAAGTTTACTATGCTTTCCCCACATCTTTCCTTCCTGATGCATCAGCAAAGGAGCTGTTAGGAAAGGGAAAAGGAAGGTCAAATCCTAAAAGTGCAAATGGTAATGTTAGTGCTCCTATAATTGCTTAATGCCTAATTAATTATTTCTTTGGACTCTGCCTTTTTTTGGTGCCCTCTGATATAAATGCATTGCAGTAACTCAAAACAGCTACTCAATTTTTTTGGTATGTCGAATGAAATGAGAATCAAATATATTTTCATAAATTGAAAAAGAATAAAACAGATTCTTTTGGGCTTCCCTGGTGGCTCAGCTGGTAAGGAATCTGCCTGTAATGTGGGAGACCTGGGTTTGATCCCTGGGTTGGGTAGATTCCCTACAGAAGGGAACAGCCACCCATACCTGTATTCTGGCCTAGAGAATTCCGTGGATTGTATAGTACATGGGGTCACAAAGAGTCGGACACTTTGTGAGTCGGACTGAGAGACTTTCACTTCACTTCGTTTTATTAAATAAATCCATTTTCATTGATTTAAAAAATATAGGACCTTTTTTTTTGGTTTGAGATATAATTTACATACAACAAAATTCCTCTATTTTAATTTTATAGCTTTTTTTTGGTCCTTTTGCAAAGCCAAAAGGCATGTGGGATCCTAGTTCCCCACCAGAAATTGAACCCACTCTTCTTGCAGTGGAAGACTGGAGTCTTAACCACTGGACCACCAGGGAAGGCACAAATTTTACAGTTTTGTGAATTTTGAAAATATATGTAGTCATGTAACCAACACTGTAATTAAGATATGGAACATTGCCATAACCTCAAAATATTCCTTCACACCCATTGCAGCCAGTTTCACCCAAGCTTCCCAGGCTCTGGTGACCTTTGATCCCTTTTCTGTCCTTATAATTTTGCCTTTTCTGGAATGTTATATAATTGCATCTTAAAGTTTGTAACCACTTGCGTATGGCTTCTTTCACTTATCATGATGCTTTTAAGATTTATCTGTGTCGTTGGAGGTATTAGTAGTTCATTCCATTTTGTTACTAATATTCCAGTAAGTGTACCCCACTTTGTTATTTGTTCTTTTTGGTCACATTGCAAGGTTTGTGGGATCTTAGTTCTCTGACCAGGGATATAGAACTCTGGGAGGGAAGTGCGGAGTCCTAACCACTGAACCACCAGGGAATTACATGTTTATTTGTTCATTTGAATTGTTTCTAGTTTTATGCTATTTTGAATAAAACTGCTGTGAACATTTATGTATATCTCTCTGTTTAGACATATCTTTTTGTTTCTTTTGGGAAAATACTTATGAGTAAAATTACCACTTGTATGATAAGCTTGATATGTGGTGCTAGGGGTAAAGAATCTGCCTCCCAATGCAGGAAACGAAAGAGATGCGAGTTCGATCCCTGCGTCAGGAAGATCTCCTGGAGGAGGGCATGGCAGCCCACTCCAGAATTCTTGCCTGGAGAATCCCATGGACGGAAGAGCCTGGTGGGCTACAGTCTGTGGGTCACAAAGAGTCAGATATGGGTAGCCATTCCCTTCTCCAGGGGATCTTCCACCCGGGGATCGAACTTGGGTATTCTGCATTGCAGGCACATTCTTTACTGTCTAAGCCACAAGGGAAGCCCACACATTCATATGCATTCATTTATTCAACAAACTATAATTGAGTACTTTGTATGGATTCAGTTCAGTCATTCAGTCATGTTTGACTCTTTGTGACCCCATGGACTGCAGCAAGCCAGGCCTCCCTGTAAAGCTTTATATCTTAAAGAATTAGCTTCATGATTTGCCTTGAATTTTGCTTTGCATCTTTCTTAGTTCTGTTCATATAGAGTAGTATGCTTCTCAGACTGTTGCACGGAGCAAGAAAACCATTTTAATTTGTGCAGTGTTTGGTGCAGTTCAAGGAGAACTTTTTCCTTTTTGCCAGAAGTGAGTTACTATGACCTTTTTGCACATGGCATTCTCTAGGCTATTGTCTTCATATTATTGTGTTTTCCAATCTTTTTTAAAAAATTATAATGATTTTTTACAACAAACTCTGAGACCAACCTCTCAGCTCAGTTCAGTCGCTCAGTCGTGTCCAACTCTTTGCGACCTCATGCACCGCAGCATTCCAGTCTTCCCTGTCCATCACCAACTCCTGGAGTCCACCCAAACCCATATCCATTGAGTCAGTGATGCCATTCAACCACTTTATCCTCTGTCGTCCCCTTCTCCTCCTGCCTTCAATCTTTCCCAGCATCAGGGTCTTTTCCACTGACTCAACTCTTCGCATGAGGAGGCCAAAGTATTGGAGTTTCAGCTTCAGCATCAGTCCTTCCAATGAACACCCAGAACTGATCTCCTTTAGGATGGACTGGCTGGATCTCCTTTCAGTTCAAGGGACTCTCAAAAGTCTTCTCCAACACCACAGTTCAAAAGGGTCAGTTCTTTGGCACTCAGCTATCTTTATAGTCCAACTCTCACATCCATACATGACCACTGGAGAAACCATAGCCTTGACTAGACCTTTGTTGGCAAAGTAATGTCTCTGCTTTTGAATATGCTGTCTAGGTTGGTCATAACTTTCCTTCCAAGGAGTAAGTGTCTTTTAATTTCATGGCTGCAGTCACCATCTGCTGTGATTTTGGAGCCCAGAAAAACAAAGTCAGCCACCGTGTCCACTGTTTTCCCATCTATTTGCCATGAAGTAATGGGACCAGATGCCATGATCTTAGATTTCTGAATGTTGAGCTTTAAGCCAACTTTTTCACTCTCCTCTTTCACATCAAGAGGCTCTTTAGTTCTTCTTCACTTTCTGCCATTACGGTGGTATCATCTGCATATCTGAAGTTACTGATATTTCTCCCGGCAATCTTAATTCCAGATTGTGCTTCCTCCAGTCCAGCGTTTCTCATGATGTACTCTGCATATAAGTTAAATAAGCAGGGTGACAATATACAGCCTTGACGTACTCCTTTTCCTATTTGGAACCAGTCTGTTGTTCCATGTCCAGTTCTAACTGTTATTTCATGACCTGTATACAGGTTTCTCAGGAGACAGGTAAGGTGGTCTGGTATTCCCATCTCTTTCAGAATTTTCCACAGTTTATTGTGATCTACATAGTCAAAGGCTTTGGCATAGTCAATAAAGCAGAAATGGATGTTTTTCTGGAACTCTCTTGCTTTTTCCATGATCCAGCGGGTGTTGGCAATTTGATCTCTGGTTCCTCTGCCTTTTCTAGGGCCTGGGGCAGTTCCTCTCTGCTGCGCCTGTGCACTGTCGCAGCCGCCGCCACCAACCTCTAGTTGTTCCTTAAATGCTTATTGTTGTAAACCTCATTATAAAATCAGTGAGGCTAACATCATGTACTGTTCTTTGAGGCTTTAGAAGATATGTATAAGATTGCTCCTGCTATGGGAAGTACTGTGGGATTACATTGACCTTCTAACTATAAAGCATTATGTTCGAAACTACAATAGAAAATCTGATTAGAAATATATTTTGGTTTTTAAAATTTAGTTTTGAATATGTGAGTATAAAACCAATAACAAATTATATATCCCTTAAAATGTTTTATGGTGGTGGTGGTTTAGTTGCTAAGTCATGAACTAGTCGCAGCTTGTCCGACTCTTGCGACCCCATGGACTGTAGCCCACTAGGCTCCTCTGTCCATGGGATTTTCCAGGCAAGAATACTGGAGTGGATTGCCATTTCCTTCTCCAGAGGATCTTCCTGACCCAGGAATCGAACCTGGGTCTCCTCCACTGCAGACAGATTCTTTACTGACTGAGCTATGATGGAATTGCCATAAACACAGAACATAAGTAAAAATGTTTTATAGCACATCTTATATTACCCCCATTCTTGAATGTGTATAGAACCTGTGTATATAATGAGTGACTGTGTTAGTTAGGTTACATTATGGCGAATGGTGATGGGATCGCCTCTTGTGATTACGCTGTGGTTACGTGAGACTCCATCATAGCAGCCTGGGGAGAGGAGTGGAGTCAGAGAAGCACTCCTCCTACCCTGGAAGAAAGCAGACATCCTGTTGTCACGTGCTTCTGGGCAAGTGCCTCTAGGAGCAGTGTCCAGACTATAACTAGCAAGAAAATGGGGACCTCAGTCCTACAACTGCAAGGAATTAATTTTGTCAACAACTTGAATGAGCTTGGAAGAGGACCCTGAATCTCAGATGAGGCCACAGCCCCGTCAACACGTTGGTTGCAGCTTTGTTGGGACCCTGAGTAGAGTAAACTTTTCCTTGAACTCTCTACTCATGGGAACTATGAGATAATAAATTTGTTTTATTTTAAGCTTTTAAAGGAATTTATTATGTGAAATGAAAAACTAAAGCAGTAACTTTAAGAGTATTGAACTGAGCTTAAGTGTTTTCATTTGTAAAATCGGCATCATAGCTCTTTATAGGGAGGTTATATGAGTAAATGAGGTGCTCATGAAAAGAACCTGGAAATCAGTAGGAGGTCAGAAATGTTGATGTGTCAGGCTGAGAAGCCATTGCTTCCTGTACATGGCCAGGATGGAGTGTCACTTGAGAGAGTGGTTTTTGCATCTCTTGGGTGCCTTTGCTGATACCCAAGCCAACTCAGGGCATGGCTGGCAAGTCACAAACAACTGAAGTTCAGTTTATGTTTTGTTGAACAAATGTTACTGGAATCTACCTGAAGGCAATGGCACCCCACTCCAGTACTCTTGCCTGGAAAATCCTATGAATGAAGGAGCCTGGTAGGCTGCGGTCCATGGGGTCGCTAAGAGTCGGATATGACTGAGCAACTTCCCTTTCACTTTTCACTTTCGTGCATTGGAGAAGGAAATGGCAACCCACTCCAGTGTTCTTGCCTGGAGAATCCCAGAGACGGGAGAGCCTGGTGGGCTGCCGTCTATGGGGTCGCACAGAGTTGGACACGACTGAAAGGAGAGATGATTGTAAAATTTCATTATGTTTCAATCATGGAACTATGTCTTTTTGAAGTGGTCTTTAAAATCTGGTGATTATCAAGTGGTACTTCTTTCTTTCCCTGTTTAGTTTGCTGATTTTTTTATATTCTTTTATTAACCAGTTTAGTTCTCTTAGTTAGCTATGAATTCCCACTAAAAAGTCATGTTAAATCCCAAAGAAAAATGTTTGCAAAAGAGTACAAGGAGTTTCGTTTGCTGACCTGACACCAAGTACTACTCTTGAGGAGTTTTGTGACTTGGAGCAAATCAATTTCAGGTGACTGTCTCACTTTCCATGTCCAAAGAAGAGTATTTCTAAATATATCTCTTGAGTTATTCTAAGAACACGCAGAGAATAGCCTACTGGTCAAGATGTAGGGTCGGAGAAGGCAATGGCATCCCACTCCAGTACTCTTGCCTGGAAACTCCCATGGACGGAGGAGCCTGGTAGGCTGCAGTCCATGGGGTCGCTGAGTCAGACACAACTGAGCGACTTTATTTTCGCTTTTCACTTTCATGCATTGGAGAAGGCAATGGCAACCCACTCCAGTACTCTTGCCTGGAGAATCCCAGGGACGGGGGAGCCTGGTGGGCTGCCGTCTATGGGGTCACACAGAGTTGGACACGACTGAAGCGACTTAGCAGCAGCAGCAGCAGCAAGATGTAGGGTATCAAAATATTCCTAGATTTCCTTTACTCACTAACGAGGCACTGATGAGGTGGCACTTCGTTTTTACACCTGTTCCTGTAGCTAGCTGTTTTCCTATCTCTCAGCTGGGTGGCTTTAGCTGTGTTGTTGACCAGAAAAGAGAATTATCCAAAATATTGTAACAATAAACTTCCTCTTTTTTTTTGGCTCTGTTGTAGGACATAATGATTATATTTGTCCAGCTACAAATCAGTGTACCATAGATAAGAACCGACGTAAAAGCTGTCAGGCCTGTCGACTGCGGAAGTGCTATGAGGTCGGAATGGTGAAGTGTGGTGAGTGTTCCCGTCCCCTTCTGTGGTATGTGGGACGTGCTGAGAGCCAGGTCAAACTGGGGACAGTTTGAAGACCTGAAGACATGGACTCTGGGTGAGAGGAGATTTAGGGCGCGGTAATATCTTCAAGTGTTTGCATGCTGTCCCACGGCAGGGGCATTGACTTAGTTTCTGTAACTGTGGAGGATGGAGCTGGGGTGAACAGAAACAAGTTGCAGGAGGCAGATTTGGGCCCCGCATAAGGAAGAACTTTCTCCAGGTCAAATGGTCTGACACCAGAATACGCTGCTGCATGAATTAGAGAACTCTAGCCACTGAAGTGCTCAGATAGGCTGGATGACCAACCTCCTGAGGCCTTGAAAAGTCCCAGGATGAAGTTCTGGTACATGTTCACAGTTAAAGCTGTGACAAGAAGGTAGACTATATTGTGGGTTACTTGGGATGACTCATGCCTGTCACTCCATTAACTTTCTAGAAGTGGAAAAAATATATATACATGAGTCAGAGACATGATAGACCTATGGAAAGGACATAGAGCAAGAATTTTGTTCTAAGATGATATGTGTGCATATATATGTGTATACACACATGTATGCATGCATGAAAAGACAAAGGGAAATGGGAAGACTAGTGTAACAACTGACAATGATGCTTACCGTCTGCTTCCTCCACCCAGCTAACTCAATTCACTTGTCTGTACACATTTGCTTGTTTCTATGCACTCATGTCAACTCTGCCTAAACTTTTTTTATTCTTCTGCCAGCCAGTATTTTAGCAGTAGTTTGTTGTAATTTCTCTCTTTGTAACTATTTGAAAAAAAATTGTTTAAGTCCTCTCTTTTCTGATAATCTCTTAGTAACTCTGCCCTCAAACATTCTCTGTCCCATCCTCTAGTTCAGAATTACAGCAGAAATTCTTTTAATTAGTTCTCTGGCTCCCTAAAATCACTGATGTTCTCCATTTCCTCTGTAAAACGTCCTACCAATGACCTCCCAGTGGGTATTGGTTACTTTCATAACGCCACTTCAGCTATATCCTTACTAACTTCTTCCCAACCTGTTTCTACTCATTGTAATTGTTGTCATATAATTTATATATGAAATATGAGTAGGAAAAGATAGTTGTTCTGTGAAAGCTTTGAGTAAAATGTGAAGGACTAACAGCTATTGGGTTAGGTATGGGTCAGATTAGGGCAAAGTCATCATAAACCTGGAAAGAGTCTGCATTCAGAGTGCTTTATGAGTGTCTAAGTTTCTTGCTCTGTTTTAAGAAAACTGAAACTGAAAATCTAGAAACAGCATAACTTGTGACTTAAATTGGCAGAAGTGTTTACAGAGAAATCCCTTGGCCTTCTAACTAAAGACTGCAAATAAATATATCATGTTTTAAGTAAAACAGTATTTTAAATGGCATATTTTAAATAAATGATTTCTAATATAATCTTAGGAAAAGAATGTTTTCACTGTGCTAGAGTCTGTTTGGAGAAGGCAATGGCACCCCACAAGGAGAGATGATTGTAAAATTTCATTATGTTTCAATCATGGAACTATGTCTTTTTGAAGTGGTCTTTAAAATCTGGTGATTATCAAGTGGTACTTCTTTCTTTCCCTGTTTAGTTTGCTGATTTTTTTATATTCTTTTATTAACCAGTTTAGTTCTCTTAGTTAGCTATGAATTCCCACTAAAAAGTCATGTTAAATCCCAAAGAAAAATGTTTGCAAAAGAGTACAAGGAGTTTCGTTTGCTGACCTGACACCAAGTACTACTCTTGAGGAGTTTTGTGACTTGGAACAAATCAATTTCAGGTGACTGTCTCACTTTCCATGTCCAAAGAAGAGTATTTCTAAATATATCTCTTGAGTTATTCTAAGAACACGCAGAGAATAGCCTACTGGTCAAGATGTAGGGTCGGAGAAGGCAATGGCATCCCACTCCAGTACTCTTGCCTGGAAACTCCCATGGACGGAGGAGCCTGGTAGGCTGCAGTCCATGGGGTCGCTGAGTCAGACACAACTGAGCGACTTTATTTTCGCTTTTCACTTTCATGCATTGGAGAAGGCAATGGCAACCCACTCCAGTACTCTTGCCTGGAGAATCCCAGGGACGGGGGAGCCTGGTGGGCTGCCGTCTATGGGGTCACACAGAGTTGGACATGACTGAAGCGACTTAGCAGCAGCAGCAGCAGCAAGATGTAGGGTATCAAAATATTCCTAGATTTCCTTTACTCACTAGCGAGGCACTGATGAGGTGGCACTTCGTTTTTACACCTGTTCCTGTAGCTAGCTGTTTTCCTATCTCTCAGCTGGGTGGCTTTAGCTGTGTTGTTGACCAGAAAAGAGAATTATCCAAAATATTGTAACAATAAACTTCCTCTTTTTTTTTGGCTCTGTTGTAGGACATAATGATTATATTTGTCCAGCTACAAATCAGTGTACCATAGATAAGAACCGACGTAAAAGCTGTCAGGCCTGTCGACTGCGGAAGTGCTATGAGGTCGGAATGGTGAAGTGTGGTGAGTGTTCCCGTCCCCTTCTGTGGTATGTGGGACGTGCTGAGAGCCAGGTCAAACTGGGGACAGTTTGAAGACCTGAAGACATGGACTCTGGGTGAGAGGAGATTTAGGGCGCGGTAATATCTTCAAGTGTTTGCATGCTGTCCCACGGCAGGGGCATTGACTTAGTTTCTGTAACTGTGGAGGATGGAGCTGGGGTGAACAGAAACAAGTTGCAGGAGGCAGATTTGGGCCCCGCATAAGGAAGAACTTTCTCCAGGTCAAATGGTCTGACACCAGAATACGCTGCTGCATGAATTAGAGAACTCTAGCCACTGAAGTGCTCAGATAGGCTGGATGACCAACCTCCTGAGGCCTTGAAAAGTCCCAGGATGAAGTTCTGGTACATGTTCACAGTTAAAGCTGTGACAAGAAGGTAGACTATATTGTGGGTTACTTGGGATGACTCATGCCTGTCACTCCATTAACTTTCTAGAAGTGGAAAAAATATATATACATGAGTCAGAGACATGATAGACCTATGGAAAGGACATAGAGCAAGAATTTTGTTCTAAGATGATATGTGTGCATATATATGTGTATACACACATGTATGCATGCATGAAAAGACAAAGGGAAATGGGAAGACTAGTGTAACAACTGACAATGATGCTTACCGTCTGCTTCCTCCACCCAGCTAACTCAATTCACTTGTCTGTACACATTTGCTTGTTTCTATGCACTCATGTCAACTCTGCCTAAACTTTTTTTATTCTTCTGCCAGCCAGTATTTTAGCAGTAGTTTGTTGTAATTTCTCTCTTTGTAACTATTTGAAAAAAAATTGTTTAAGTCCTCTCTTTTCTGATAATCTCTTAGTAGCTCTGCCCTCAAACATTCTCTGTCCCATCCTCTAGTTCAGAATTACAGCAGAAATTCTTTTAATTAGTTCTCTGGCTCCCTAAAATCACTGATGTTCTCCATTTCCTCTGTAAAACGTCCTACCAATGACCTCCCAGTGGGTATTGGTTACTTTCATAACGCCACTTCAGCTATATCCTTACTAACTTCTTCCCAACCTGTTTCTACTCATTGTAATTGTTGTCATATAATTTATATATGAAATATGAGTAGGAAAAGATAGTTGTTCTGTGAAAGCTTTGAGTAAAATGTGAAGGACTAACAGCTATTGGGTTAGGTATGGGTCAGATTAGGGCAAAGTCATCATAAACCTGGAAAGAGTCTGCATTCAGAGTGCTTTATGAGTGTCTAAGTTTCTTGCTCTGTTTTAAGAAAACTGAAACTGAAAATCTAGAAACAGCATAACTTGTGACTTAAATTGGCAGAAGTGTTTACAGAGAAATCCCTTGGCCTTCTAACTAAAGACTGCAAATAAATATATCATGTTTTAAGTAAAACAGTATTTTAAATGGCATATTTTAAATAAATGATTTCTAATATAATCTTAGGAAAAGAATGTTTTCACTGTGCTAGAGTCTGTTTGGAGAAGGCAATGGCACCCCACACCAGTACTCTTGCCTGGAAACTCCCATGGACGGAGGAGCCTGGGTAGGCTGCAGTCCATGGGGTCGTGAAGAGTCGGACATGACTGAGCGACTTCACTTTGACTTTTCACTTTCATGCATTGGAGAAGGAAATGGCACCCCACTCCAGTATTCTTGCCTGGAGAATCCCAGGGACGGGGGAGCCTGGTGGGCTGCCGTCTGTGGGGTCGCACAGGGTCGCACAGAGTCGGACACGACTTAGCAGCAGAGTCTGCTGGTGGCTGCGGTTCTCTTGGTTTGGGACCGGGGCAGTAGCACATACACTCCACCTGTAGGGGGCAGTATATGCGGTGAGAGGAACAGGAGGACAGAATCCCTGCATAGATGAAATCTCATGTTTTTGTCTCGTCACTTCTTGCTAACTGTGACAGTGCTTAAATGACCTAACCTTTCTGGCCCTCGTTTTCCTTATCTCTGGATAAGGATATATCTGCAGATATATCTGCTTCACTGAGCTTTGTGAGGAATAAAGACCTAGCACAGCGTGTGGCGTTGAATAATTACTTTCCCTTCCTTTCTCTCCCTCTCTAATTGAAAAACACATCTAAGTTAGGAGCACCAGAGTTCAGGGATATACCTAAAATTTTCCTGGAAAAGGTCACTGAATTTGACCAAAAAGTCACTGGATAGAACTAAGAAAAAGATTTGCCTTATCTTTGGAGATTACAGAAGAAATGAGATGGCTTGATGTGCAAACAGATGGGTATTTTGGCTCTTTACTGACCACGAGGAAAGACCATTAGGAGTGAATTTCATTAACTGTGGCTTTTCTCCTTTTCCAGCCCTCTCATCTGCCCTCCTGAGAAAATCCTTCATCTAGATTCTTCCTCCTATCTAATCTCAGAGGATTAGGGATTCTCCCTGTATTCTAGATCCTCCTGAGTAATTCCACTTCCCCCTTTTATTCAGAAATCCTTTTCCTTCAGTCAGCACCTTTTTCTTCTTCATTTCTAATCTTGTCCTTTCTGCTGAGGTATTAATAAGGTTGTTTAAATGTTAGAAGGATTCCCACCCAGGCTAGCTTCAGAGGAAAAGCTTCATTATAAGAATACACTGCAATGCACATAGCCAGCAAACTGATCTGAGTAACTGTATATCTGGCCTGTAGCCCTCTGTTGGGACAACAGCTCAGCATCTTTTGATGCCATCTCTTCATTTGCCTGCTCTATAGATACTTGAAAGTGATTTGTTGGGGAGGTGGTATAAAATAGTAGTTAAAAGCAGCAGCTCTGGATTCGGACCACTGATTGGGTTTCGGTCCTGCTTCTGCTATTTTCTAGCTTTTCTACCTTGGACAAGTTACTTGAGCTGTTGTGCCTGGATTCCCCCCTGTATGTTGAAGATGGTAATACCACCTGTCCTCTCAGGCAGTTGTCAGAAAGGGATAAGCTATGTACAGTAATACACAAAGCCTGGCACATAGAAGCTTCCAGTCCATGATAGCTGCTGTGATCATCATTTGCCATTGTTGCTGTCATCTTGTTTTTGCCGGGGCACTTTCTAATATGGAGCGCTCCTTTTTGGTAATTTCTCATTAAGCTCACTCCGGCACACTGAGTGACTCTGCCTGGATTACAGTGTCAAAGCCGTAACCCTGGGAATGTCCTTGGAACAGAAATGTGAGTTCTTTGTCAGTGGCTTTATTTTTTGCCCTTCTCAATTTCATTTCATTCCAGTGTGTAGAATACAACTTGATTTACCTTAGGAGCTCTATCCATAGATTCTAAGGGCTTTATTTTATTGCTCCTAACCTAGAACAGGGTCTAGTACATGGAACTTTGTTGGGGAAATTTGGTCAAATAAATTTGAATGTTTGGATTGAAAACCTTTCACTTTGTATAAAGTCTGTTTTGTAAACTCCTTATCCTCATATTCTCCACAGAAGAGAAATGTGTGATTAGAAAGATACTCTCTTAAGCAATACATTTTATCCCATTTTACCCTGGAAGTATAATTTATCTTTAATAATATA
>SJYT01081935.1:142348-193237 GCA_006410635.1 Cephalophus harveyi
GTTTAGAATTATTTCTTTCTTTTATAATCTACTTATGAGACCTTAATAATGATTTTTGTCTTAAAGTTTGTTTGATATTGACAGTAACTCCAATTTATTTGGTTAACTTTTGTCAAATCTTTTTCTGCTCTTTTACTTTCAGTTTTTCTGTGTGTTAGATGTATCCCTTAATAACCAGCCTATGTTGCTATTCAGCTGCTCAGTCAAGTCTGACTCTGTGACCCCATGGACTGTAGCATGCCAGGCTTCCCTGTTCTTCACCATCTCCCGGAGCTTGCTTAAACTCATGTCCATTGAGTCACTGATGCCATCTCACCATCTCATCCTCTGTCATCCCCTTCTCCTCCTGCCTTCAATCTTTCCCAGCATCAGGGTGTTTCTAATAAGTTGGCTCTTGGCATCAGTTGGCCAAAGTATTGGAGCTTCAGCATCAGTCCTTCCAATGAATATTCAGGACTGATTTCCTTTAGGATTGACTGGTTTCATCTCTTTGCAGTCCAAGGGACTCTCAAGAGTCTTTTCCAACACCACAGTTCAAAAGCATCAATTCTTCAGCACTCAGCTTTCTTTATGGTCCAACTGTTACATCCATACATGACTACTGGAAAAACCCATAGCTTTGACTAGATGGACCTTTGTCGGCGAAGTAATGTCTGTGCTTTTTAATATGCTATCTAGGTTGGTCATAACTTTTCTTCCAAGGAGTAAGCGTCTTTTAATTTCATGGCTACAGTCACATCTGCAGTGATTTTGGAGCCCAAGAAAATAAAGTCTCTCACTGTTTCCATTGTTTCCTCATCTATTTGCCATGGAGTGATGGGACCAGTTGCCATGATCTTAGTTTTTTGAATGTTGAGTTTTAAGACAACTTTTTCACTCTCCTCTTTCACTTCATCAAGAGGCTCTTTAGTTCCTCTTCACTTTCTGCAGTAAGGGTGGTGTCATCTGCATATCTGAGGTTATTGATATTTCTCCCTGCAATCTTGATTTCAGCTTGTGCTTCTTCCAGCCCAATGTTTCTCATGATGTACTCTGCAAGTAATTTAAATAAGCAGGGTGACAATATACAGCNTCTTTCACTTCATCAAGAGGCTCTTTAGTTCCTCTTCACTTTCTGCAGTAAGGGTGGTGTCATCTGCATATCTGAGGTTATTGATATTTCTCCCTGCAATCTTGATTTCAGCTTGTGCTTCTTCCAGCCCAATGTTTCTCATGATGTACTCTGCAAGTAATTTAAATAAGCAGGGTGACAATATACAGCCTTGATGTACTCCTTTCCCAATTTGAAACAAGTCCGTTGTTCCATGTCCAGTTCTAACTATTACTTCTTGACCTGCATACAGATTTCTCAGGAGACAGGTAAGGTGGTCTGGTATTCCTATCTCTTTCAGAATTTTCCACAGTTTGTTGTGATCCACACAGTCAAAGTCTTTAGTGTAGTCAATGAAGCAGAAGTAGATGTTTTTCTGGAATTCTCTTGATTTTTCTATGATACAACGAATGTTGGCAATTTGATCTCTGGTTCCTCTGCCTTTTCTAAATCCAGCTTGAACATCTGAAAGTTCTCAGTTCACATACTGTTGAAGCCTAGCTTGGGGAATTTTGAGCATTATGTCTAGATTAAAAAAATATATCTAATCTCAAATTTTTTCAGTTTACTTATTATTTGAAATAAACTTATTTGTGCAAGTATGTAAAAAAATACACAGACACACATACATACATGCAAAAAAAAACTTGATGTATTATAAAAATGTATTATTTATAATCAGTTCCTACTTTTCCCTATCTTCTGCTTGAAGGAAATTCCTAATTTCATGGTTTAGAAACTGAACTCTGTTCATATTCTTTAAAAGAAAGATGGATTTAGATTTAGAAATGGAATAGATGATCTTAAAATGGAAACCTAAAGATCATTTGGGCTGTTGTCTCTAAAAGGTCATTATTGATTTTGCTAATACAGTCACAAATGTAATAATCTTTAGTACATGCCTCACAGGCTCTAGAAATAAAAGCCAGTCTCCTGTTCTAAGCCATATTCTATGAATAGACTCAGGTCTTACAATGATTTCTGTTTTCATCCTGGTGACTGGAGGAACCTGATGGTGCGTTGGGGAAGAGATGGGAAAGCACTGTGTTATCTGCTCTCTTTTAGGCTCCCGGAGAGAAAGGAGTGGGTACCGCATAGTGCGAAGGCAGAGAAATTCTGATGAGCAGCTGCACTGCCTGAGCAAACCCAAGAGGAACGGTGCACCCATGAGCCGAGTGAAGGAGCTGCTGCTGAGCGCCCTGAGCCCAGAGCAGCTGGTGCTCACACTCCTGGAGGCCGAGCCGCCCCACGTGCTCATGAGCCGCCCCAACGTGCCCTTCACTGAGGCCTCCATGATGATGTCCCTGACCAAGCTGGCCGACAAGGAGCTGGTACACATGATCAACTGGGCCAAGAAGATTCCGGGTAGGGCCTTCTCAGTCTTAGCTTTAAATTTATTTGTAGAAAGGCCTGCTCCTAACCTTTATGGGGCACGAATACAGAACAGAGGTCCGCAAGCTGTGTCTTGAGTATTTAGCAGTTTGACAGCTTGATTTATAAGCTTTAAATGGAATACATCCTTTCTTCTTATCTTGACACTTGTGCCTTCAATGCAGTTGGCCAGGTTTCAATTTAGAAGTCTTGAATTCCTCTGAGTTCTGTACCAGACATGGCAGTGCAGAAAGAGTTGTATATGGTGGGCCCTTTCTCTTCCTGTCCACCCCTGTTCCCCACTCCACTGATCCCACACTACCTTGCACACACCGAATCCTACCTGTTCACATCTACAGACATTAGCTGGTTTGGCTATATCTCATGCCTAGATATGTTCTGGGAAGATAGACCCAGGGAAGAAACCCACCCATGCTCTGGATGTGGGTGTGGGGCCATTTAGGCAGGGAATTTTAAGGTCCTGAGACCTGGAGCATGGTCTAAAAGAAAGAAATCTGGGCTCCATCTTAACCCATCTCCTGGCTGTGAACTCATCCCCTTGGGAGGAGGGGTGTGGTCAGATGAGGGTGAGGTGGGGCACAGTATGACCTTTCACAGTGTGAAAGTGAAAGGTTTCTCCGATGCTAAATAGGAATTGTAAAATTTTGTTCCCATAAAGAAAAAAATCAGTAATACATACATAAATGAATAAAATGGATAAATAGAGTAAATCAGCTATAAAAGTAACATGAATCATCAATAAACCTGGAATGCTTTTTAACTTGATAAAATTAAAAATGGGTTTGGTTATTCCTGAATTGTCATTTAGAACATGCATTTTCTATTCTATAATGTGTTCATTTTCCCAGACCAGTTTGGAACATATACACCCAAGGTACCGCATGGTCACCATCTAGTTATCATTTGAATTGGTATTTCCATGAAAGAATGAATCGAGGATTCTGACATAGATTGACAGCAGCCCATGCTTCCTCTGGAAGGGCTTCTCCATGCACATCTTTCCATTTGTCTAAGAAATGAGGTCTCCAAGTTCTAAGTCACTAAGGAGGATTCCCATGGCCTAGAGGGCAGCAACTACATTAGGCAGATTTTAAAGATTGAGGGAGCTGAGGGAAGAGCACCTGGCTTAAGGGTCTCAGAGAGTAGAATCCATAGGGGTCATTTGTTGGCTTCTGAGCTTTCTGAGAATTTTCAGGTTTTTCCACTTCAGTTTTGATTGTTTCGCATCTTCTCCTTTGCCAGAATGATGTTTTTTTTTCCCCTGAGCTCTTTCCCATAGGAGACAGTACTGGTGCAGTTTCCTCTAGCTTTTGATCTATGTGTGTGCCAAGCCTAGTTTTCAAGACCCCACCTGGAGAGTGGTGATTGATTACTTCTGAGAGCTGTGTAGCTTCTTTGTGCCAAAGCAAAACAGATCTCTTAAGCTGTATCAGTCCCTCTTCAAGCCTGGTGTTTTGGAAAATTTTTGAAAGCTTAGGCATAGTCTGAGGTTATGGGGTTTTTTCCCCCCCACTTTCTCAGCTAGCATAGTCACTGTCTAGACCAAAAAAAAAAAAAAAAAAAATTTGGTCTATCACCTACCCTTGGCTTTGTTGAAGATCTATAAGTATGAAAAGCTTGATCTTCCTTGGGCAGGCTTATTGTCTGTAACTGTGGGTGAGGTTGGAATGTGTACACATACCAGGAACGGGAACTGAGTATGTAGGATGTGGCTTTGGAAAGGATTTATCCATCTTTCCATTCAGTTCTCCTTTGTTCAGATTTCTGTTATAATTGTTCAAAGAGTTGAACCACATATGTTCTCTGTGCCATAGTGTCTTCATCTGTAAAATGAGGATGATGAGAGATCTCCCCTCTAGGAAATTCTCAGAGGTAGGCATTTTTGCCCCCATTTTTCCTGTAAGAAAAACAAAGACTTAAAAGAAGATTAAATAACTAGCTCGGGTGAGGCCGAGCAGGGGTTCTAACCAGAGACCATTGCACTCCAAGGTCATTTGTTTGTTGACTATATTTATATTATACGGCTTCCTCCTCTTATCATGACTTATGGAGGAAGCCCCAGGGATCTCTGCTTCTGAAGTTTTCCCTTAGGGACCTGTTTCTGTTGTTATGTGTGTTCTTCAGCATAGAATAGCTCAGAAACAAGTGCACCCACTCAGAAGAATGATTCTAATACTAGATGGGAAATGGTAAGCAATTGGAGAAACTCTTTCAGCCGGAACTTTGACTTTCTCCAGGAGCTGGTCCTGTTTTCTCTGCAGGCCTCCCACCCATCACCCCCACTATGCTATCCCCTTACTCCTCCTGCCCCCATCATGGGCTGGGCCAGACAGGCAGCCCCTCTGGCTGGCGTCTGAACTCTGTCTTCTCGGTAGTGCAGAGGGATTACTGGGATATAACTAACAAAGGTCAGTGCCAGCTTTGTCTTCTTCCCTAGCATCTGTTTGGGAGCTGTATAAGCCCAGCTAATAATCCTTTGGAAATTCTGAATGAGTACATTTCTCTCTAAAGGTGTTCGAGACTAGAAATTGTGTTACTCACTCTGAGTTCAGGATTTTCTTCCTCATCAGCTATTAACCACATCTTTAAAATATTGATTTCCCCTGAACTCTGGGTGATTTGTGTTTTCTTAGCTTTTCAAAACTTGCTCTTTTTTTTTTTTTTTTAATGGACTCAAGGAGCTGAGGAGGAGGGCGGGTATGCTCACAGCCTCTTGCTTTCCCCAGGCTTCGTGGAGCTCAGCCTGTACGACCAAGTGCGGCTCTTGGAGAGCTGCTGGTTGGAGGTGCTCATGGTGGGGCTGATGTGGCGCTCCATCGACCACCCTGGCAAGCTCATCTTTGCTCCAGACCTCATTCTGGACAGGTGAGACAAATTCCTTGTATTTCTTCTCCAACTTGAGTGAAGTGCCAAGTGAAGTGGGAACAGAGTCCTGAGTTCTGCAATGAAAACCTCACTCCGGAAAGGGCAGGGAGGAGGAGGAGGTCGTGAGCTCCTTCACTGGGTCAGGAACCTGAGAAGAGGAGCATGAGTGCACCGATTCGTGTCCTGTGACTCATTCTTTCCTGCGATGCCGCAGCGCTCACTGCCCAGACCACACAAGGGGCTGTGTCCTGAGGGGGTGTGGGCACTCAGTGTGAAGCTCACCTTAGGTCTTCCTGCATTACAAAAAATCCATTTTGGGGTTTTAATTTTTAAGCTGTCCTGCTGTTCTTTCCACTAGTAGGGGCCATTTACATCTCCAGCTATCTGGACCAGTGGTAAAATTCTTATAAATCTACCAAGTTTATTTTTACATGCTTTAACTCACTCTAACTACACATATTATATAGCATTTTGGGCAAAGCAGTGGAAGGAATGGTTATTAAAACCAGATGAAAGTTGCTGGAAACTGGGGAATGATAGTGTTAATGCTATAATTTGTTGCATTTGGTTTTCTTTTGAAGATGGCGAAACCACTTTTTAATTGACTTAGTGAACTGTACATGGAGGGAAAGCTGGAGTGTACAGCAACACTGAAGCTTTTTAGTAGGAAAAGTAGAACCCTTTCTTGGTGTTGTATTTGAACAGTTTGAGAATCTCCATGGAAATTGATTTTTGTCTTCCTTGTATTGAAAAAGTGCTAATGTTGAGCGTTCAGTCACATTGGACCCTAAGCCTGGAGGGAAAGGATGCCTACTGCTGCCAATAGAAGGGATCTGCCCCCAGCTCTTGGCACTATCTCTTTAGATCTTCAGAAACTCCCCATGCACACCTTACTCAGATGAAAAGTAACAGCCAGGCTGTTAGCACCTACTCCTCCGTTGTTGGGGATGATGGCATTGACAAAGAGCGCTATTCTAAGTGACGGAGGTGATTTGGTGGAGAGCAGGGGCTTTGGGAGGAGCTGGAGCGTGGACTATGGCTCTAGCAGGAGCAAGCCCAGAGGGAGGTTCTGGAAGCCCAGACCCGTCAGTAGCAATCAAAATAGCTAACTTATTGGCCTATATGTGCCAGGCACCATCTTAAGCACTAATGTCTTAGGTCATTACATCTTCACAGTAGCCCTTTTTGGGTGAGCACCATTATTATCCCTTTCCTTCAGATATGGAAGTGGGAGGTTAGGTAAATTGCCTGCAGTTATGGTGATGGAGCTGGACACGGGGACTGGCTGTGAAGTTCACCCTCTTACCAACAACAGTACATGCCTCTCAGCAGGATAGAGAACTGGATGAGCAAAAAGGAGGAGGCCAAAGGCAAAGTCACTTTCTGCTTTATTCTTTTATCTTAGCTGTATTACTCTCTGGCCATTTCAGAAAACTTCTTCCTCCAGCTGTCATTTCACAGTACTGTGTTGCAAGGCAGGCTGAAAGGCCAAGCACCCAGTCACACCATCACTGTCATTCATTCCTGCATTCAATGTGTTCCACTTGAAATTTAGATAAAGGTAAACACACACACACACGAATATACACACATAATTCCCTAGAAGTTAATGCTAGGAAGAAGTTCTATCCTTTGGTGAACTAATACATTTGCAGACTTTGGGACTGGGTTTACTTTTTTGTGTTGATTTCTAAAGTGTTGCCACATTTAGAGTTTATTTTCAGTGACTGTTTCATTCCTGGTTTTTAATACAACAAACTCACCTCTTTGTATGGGTTCAACTCCTATATGTAAATAGGTTACTGTAAATTGACACAAATCCCAGGTAAATTTTAGGCCTACCTGTTGGTTAAGTAATAGAAGAAAACGAAGTAACTTTTCTTAGATATTTATTTTAATTAGACTCACATTAGAAGAGAAGAATTGATAGAAATTGTGTGTATTTCAGTGTAGAAGAGGAGTTCTTGCGAATTGTAAATGCATTCACATTGAACAGGCATTTTTCTTTGAGTGTCTACTAGTTATTTTTTGTTGCAGTCCCTACTTGTTTTGACCACTCTGTAAAGTCTAGAATTTCAAGTCTTAGGTTCTTAGTACATCTGTTATATATGCAGCATAAATATATTTTAGTGTAATGGATATATATCTGGAGGAGTTGCTTATTCAAGCATGTTTAAAAATTTTTGACAATTCCAAAAGTCAAACTATTTACCATAAAGGAATTCTAATGGGAATCTTTTCTGCAATGTGAATAAAGCTTTTTCACACACATCTTTTTCAAGATGTCCTTGGTATCAAGCAGAATATTTTTCTTTTGTTATCAAATAATAGTCTGCTTGAAACTACGACTTTTATTTTTATTTAGCACTGGTTTATGGGTAAGTGGACTTCCCTGGTAGCTCAGCTGGTAAGAAATCTACCTGCAATGCAGGAGACCCTGATTCAATTCCTGGGTCAGGAAGATCCCCTGGAGGAAGGGATAGGCTACCCACGCTAGTATTCTTGTTCTTCCCTGGTGGCTCAGCTGGGTTCGATCCCTGGGTTGGGAAGATCCCCTAGAGAAAGGAACAGCTACCCACTCCAGTATTCTGGGCTGGAGAATTCCATGGACTATAGTCCATGGGGTCACAAAGAGTCTGACATGAGTAAGTGACTTTCACTTTTTCACTTTCACTGTGGGTTAATGGGGTGTAAAAGGAAATTTCCATGAGTAGTTTTGTTTGATATATTGTTTTGATATTTTAATATCCAACTCATATACCTACTAGATTGACAACTCATATACCCAATTGGTTGAATTCAAATCTTTTAAACCTGTTCTAATATCTTACTCATAAATCAGTGTCAATCCATAGTTACTTACAGGATAAATGAAATAGGTCTTGTTGATATTTTAAAGTCCTTCCTCACTATTCTGTATAATTCATCTTAAAGTAGAACTTTAATTAGGGTGTCCTTTATAAAGTAAGGGCTTCCCTGATAGCTCAGTTGGTAAAGAATCTGCCTGCAACGCAGGAGACCCTGGTTCCATTCTTGGGTCAGGAAGATCTGCTGGAGAAGGAAAAGGCTACCTACTCCAGTATTCTTGGGCTTCCCTTGTGACTCAGCTAGTAAAGAATCTGCCTGCAATGCAGGAGACCTGGATTTGATCCCCGGGTTAGGAAGATCCCCTGGAGAAAGGCTACCCACTTTAGTATTCTGGCCTGGAGAATTCCATGGACTGTGTAGTCCATGGGGTCGCAAAGAGTCGGGCACAACTGAGAGACTGTCACTTTATAAAGTATTTTACCTTATTGCCTCTATGTTTCTCGTATTTCGTTTCTAAAAATTTGTTTGCTTTCTACAGCCTGTGAAGTGAATAAAAATATTCTAATCTTACCCGCCCCCACCCCCAAATGAGATGATTGGCTATCACACTTGCTGGAGAAAGCAATCAGACCTAGTTCTTTACAGTGGGTTTAGAAATTCTCTTTTTCCATGAGGTACATATGTTCTGATTTTTGTGAGTTGCAGCATTCATCAGGGTTTAAGATACCATGTGATATAAGTTCTCCCTCCATCTTTGAAATGTGAATTTACACTTAAAATACTATGTATTTTAATGAGGAAACAATGCTAACTTCAGTATTTAGGGATGTGTTCTTGGGCTCAGGTGACAGCTCCTGCAAAATAGGATTAATTTCAAAGGAGTCCTCTTATGCTACTTGGGGAAGTGGACGTGTGCGTGTGTGCGCATGTGTGCCTATGACTTCTCCTCTGAGTTTCAC
This sequence comes from Cephalophus harveyi, assembly GCA_006410635.1. Taxonomy (NCBI): domain Eukaryota; kingdom Metazoa; phylum Chordata; class Mammalia; order Artiodactyla; family Bovidae; genus Cephalophus; species Cephalophus harveyi. Next base: position 151,463 of record SJYT01081935.1, read on the forward strand.
AAAAGAGTAAAGAGCCAAACTACTTAACTGTCAGTGCAGGACTTGTTGGACTTTTTGTTTTTGCCCCCAGAGATATTTTAAAACTAACTTTTCTTAGTATCAAACGTTCTTAAACCCATCAATTACAATTTCCAATAACTCATTATCCTAGGCAGAGTGATTTGGTGATTGGCTTGAGGGGCATTCAGTGAATAGGTGTTCCTTGTGCCTCTGCTGTGTTCAGGGCATGCATGTCCTTACTGGACAGTTGCAGCAAGCTGCCTGGGAAAGGCCAGAGCAGGGGAGCGGGGTGGATAACACGTGGAGGGCTGGGGTTTCCTATAGGCTTTGGCACCTTTGGCTCTGATTCTCCAAAGTGGCCTTTCTCTTATAAGTGACTTCTAAGGGGCATGATATTTTATCATTTAAACTGTACACTTTCAGAAATTCTAGACTGGTTGCTGAAGATACCACCCTTGTTTGCTAAAGTGTGCAGTTTGCGTACGTGTAACTTTGTATAGTGAGTTTGCAGGAATGTGCAGGATACTGGTGAGTGGCCATCATAGCACCAAATAGGAAAGGCTTTACCAAGATTGGTGGCACCCACTGGTGTCAGTTCACTGAACTCTACAGAGGCCCTTTCTCCAAACACCACCATCACTGGAAATGTCCTGGGTTGAGATTGGAGGAAGAAGGAGGGACTAGCCAGTTCCTTGAAGATCTCAGGTCCCCTTCAGGGGCTGCTCCAGAGGCTGAAAATGAAACTTTCATGATTTCACTTTTACCACAGCTGCCCTGTGCTGTGTACTGCAGGCTTTTAGAAGCAAATGAAACTTTCACGACAAAATCATCTAACTGCTTGCTTGTCAAGGACTTATAATAGTTCTATGACTGATGATAATGCATGTTTTTTTTTGGAGGGGGGAGCAGTCAGGTGGAATAATATGTGTCTGGCTGGAGTGAATTGAAGCTGGTATTTTCTTGATGCAGTTCAAGTAATTTACTTCAAAAGTACACTTATACAGTTCATTTCCATAAGGAGTGCTCAAAAGAATTTTGATTATATGGTCCAGTGTTTGTCTAAAGCTTTTGCTTAAAAATAATCTTTGACAAGTCAAAATTACTACATCTCCATTTCTACTTTTCTTTCCTGATTCTGATCTATCTTCTATAATTTTGATTTCTTTGTATGTCATAGTAGCTTTTTTTCAAACTACATTTAAATGTCTGTTCACTACCTCACCAGTTTCTAACTGACCACCAGGATGTGAGTTAAGCTCTGAATATAAAGTGTTATTTCTTTTTGGAATATTTGCTTCTGTTGTGTTCAGTCTTTTCTCATTAATACTTTAGAGTCTCTTGATGAGAACATGAACTGTCTTTTTTTAGTAAAATATGTCATATTTTGAGGGTTGGCTGAAATAGTTTAGATCAAAAATAATAGAAATGGTATTCTTTTAAGAAAACATTTGGTGAACAGGTAGAAGGAAAATGTACTTCCAGTGCACACTGTTACCTAAATAGTATTTATTCAAATATTTGGTTCAGGGACTTATAGGAAATGCCCTGTCTTCCTTATATAAAAATTATTCTGGTAATTTCATATTTCTGGGTGTGCTCTCATTACTACCTTTCTAAAGGGTGTACCAGATGAAATTTGAGATTAAAAAGAAAATACTCCTTACTTTTGATGGTTACCTGAAGCTATATGTTTCTTACATTTCCAAATGGACTTTTGTAGGGATGAAGGGAAATGTGTTGAAGGAATCCTAGAAATCTTTGACATGCTCCTGGCAACGACTTCAAGGTTTCGTGAGTTAAAACTCCAACACAAAGAATATCTCTGTGTCAAGGCCATGATCCTCCTCAACTCCAGTAAGTAACCACACAGCTGGGCTATGTTTTATGGAGGAGAGATGCTATTTCTAGAGTCGGCATGGTGTTGAGGAGAACAGAATCTCTTATTTTATTTAAAAGGGGAAAATGGCTTTCTTTCTGATTTCTCTGTTTCATTTATAGGGATTTAAACTGTACTTAACTTTTGGTCATTTGAATATAAATTATTCATTAGGTGAATTACTGGTGGTAATTTAAAAAGTGGCTCAAGCCACTCCACCGGAAAAGGAAAAAATGAACTTTAAAATGTTTACCTTGCATCGTTTTGTGTGTTTTTGACATTCTGATTTATTTTATTGTGGCGTAACTGACATATTGGGCTTCCCAGGTGATTCCGTGGCAAAGAATCTGCCTGACAATGCAGGAGATGCAGGAGACCCAGGTTTGATCCATGGGTCGAGAAGATCCCCTGGAATAGGAGATGGCAACTCCAATATATATATTTTTTAAGTAAAGATGCTTCAGTATTCTTGCCTCAGAAATTCCATGGACAGAGGAGCCTGGTGGGCTGCAGTCCATGGGGTCACAAAGAGTCAGACAGAACTTAGTGACCCACCATTGACATAACATAGTATTGACATAACATAGTATTATTTAACATGTACAACATAAATGATTTGAATTTGTGTAATTGAGAGATGATCACATTAAGTGTATATGTCAATTCCAATCTCCCAATTTATCCCCCTCCCCCCATAATGTAAGTTTGTTTTATACATCTGTGACTCTGTTTTGAATTAATAAGTTCATTTGTATCATTTTTTAAGATTTCACATATAAGCAATATAATATTTGTCTTTCTCTGAATGAGAGGATGAGATGGCTGGATGGCATCACTGACTTGATGGACGTGAGTCTGAGTGAACTCCGGGAGATGGTGATGGACAGGGAGGCCTGGCGTGCTGCAATTCATGGGGTCGCAAAGAGTCGGACACAACTGAGCAACTGAACTGAACTTACTTTACTTGTTATGATAATCTCTAGGTCCATCCATGTTGTTGTAAATGGTGTTATTTCATTCTTTTTAGTGGCTGAGTAATATTCTGTTGTATATGTGCACCACTTCTTCTTTATCCATTCATCTGTAGATGGACATCTAGGTTGTTTCCATGTCTTGGCTATTGTAAATAGTGCTGCAGTGAACATTGGGGTTGCATGTATTTGTTTGAATTATGGTTTTCTCCAGATATGTGCCCAGGAGTGGAATTACAGGATCATATGGTAGTTCTATTTTTATTTTTTAATGAACCTCTGTACTGTTCTCTAGTACAGATGCTATAGCGATTTATATTTGCAGCAACAGTGTAGGAGAGTTTCCTTTTCTCCACACTCTCTCCAGCATTTATTATTTGTAGACTTTTTGATGATGGCCTTTCTGACTAGTGTGAGGTGATACTTCACTGTAGTTTTGATTTGGATTTCTCTGATAATTAGTGGTGTTGAGCATCTTTTCATATGCTTTCTGGCCATCTGTATGTCTTCTTTGGAGAAATGTCTGTTTATATCTTCTGTTCATTTTTCAGTTGGGCTGTTTGTTTTTCTTTGATATTGAGCTTCATGAACTGCTTGTATATCTTGGAGATTAATCCCTTGTTGGTTGCTTCATTTGCAAATATTTTCTCTCATTCTGTGGGTTGTCTTTTTGTTTATGGTTTCCTTTGATGTGCAGAAGCTTTTAGGTTTAATTTGGCCCAAATTAAATTTAAATAAATTTATTTTTGCTTTTATTTTCATTACTCTAGGAAGTGAATCAAAAAAGATATTGCTGGGATTTATGTCAGAGAATGTTCTGCTTAGGGCTTCCCAGGTGGTGCTAGTAGTAAAGAACCCACCTGCAATTCAGGAGACAGAAGAGATGAAGGTTCGATCCCTGTGTCAGGAAGATCCCCTGGAGAAAGGCTTGCCAATCCACTTCAGTATTCTTCCTGGAGAGTCCCATGAACAGAGGAGCCTGGTGGGCTGCAGTCCAGTCACAAAGAGTTGGACATGACTTAGCATGAACACATGTGTTCTGCTTATGTTTTCCTCCAAGAATTTTATAGTGTCCAGCCTTACATTTAGGTCTTTGATCCATTTCAAATTTATTTTTGTGCATGGTGTTAGAAAGTGTCCTAATTTCATTTTTTTACATGTAGCTGTCCAATTTTCCAGTACCACTATTGAAGATACTGTCTTTTCTCCATTGTATTTTCTTGCCTCCTTTGTCATGGATTAGTTGACCATAAGTCCCTGAGTTTATTTCTGGGCTTTCTATCTTGTTTCATTGATCTACATTTCTGTTTTGTGTCAATACCATACTATTTGATTACTGTGGCTTTGTAGTATAGTTTGAGGTCAGGGAGTCTGATCTTCTAGCTTTGTTTTGCTTTCTCAGGCTTTCTTTGGTTATTCAGGGTGTTTTGTGTTTCTGTATAAATCTTAGAATTTTTTTGTTCCAGTTCTGTGAAAAATGTCATTGGTAATTTGATAGGGATTGCCTTGGGTCATTTTGACAGCATTGATTCTTATGATACAAGAATCCTTCTATATGGGTAGTTGTGCCATGCTTGGTTGCTCAGTTATGTCTGGCTCTGTGACCCTATGGACTGCAGCTCGCCAGCCTCTCTGTCCATGGGGATTCTCCAAGAAGGAATACTGGAATGGGCTGCCACACCCTCCTCCAGGGTATCTTCCCAACTCAGGGTTAGAACCCAGGTCTCCTGCATTGCAAGCGGATTCTTTACCATCTGACCCACCAGGAAAGCCCATGAATAATGGTGGGAGTAGCCTATCCCTTCTCCAGAGGATCTTCCTGACCTAGGAATCAAACTGGGGTCTCCTGCATTGCAGACAGATTCCCTGCAGCTGAGTACCAGGGAATCTCTATGGATAGTTACTTTCATAAAATAAGAAAAATTTTGAAAAGTACTAAGCCCTAGTATTTTATTGTTATATTCAGTCGATTTAAGCTTACTCTATCAGTTGCTGTAAGAGTTTCTAAATGCTTACCCTCGATGTTTACTTCTCTCTTTGTGTACTGCTAACAGGCCATACTTTGCATAACTCTAGTATTGAGCAGGAAGTATTGTCTGGGAGATAACTGGATCATGGTACAGGGACGGGGTAAGGAGAGGAAGTTAGGTCTTGAAGGAGGGGAGAAGGGGAATGAAGAAGAAATTTGAAGGTGATGTGAAGCTCAGAAACCCTGAAGACAACTTTGGCTACTTCCTTGTTGGGTCTCAATCTGGCCTTACTTATAAGACAAGACATTTCCCCTGCACCCAATGCACTCTCTATGCCATATCTAGAAAACAAACATTTGTGAGTAGAAATAGTAAATTGTTGGACAAGTGAAAAGTGTAGGGGAAGTCAAGAAAACTGCTAAATGTTTTGAGACTTTTATCACCTTCTTGACATTGACTGTTACCATTCACCTTCTATAGAATAATTTGAGGACACGGCTTATATCAGTGATTAAGTTGATGTGCGTGTAGGTAATGACCAAGTGGGACATTTGAAACTGATTGTGGAAGGAAATCAGCTTTTTCAGATCTTGTCTTTGAATCTACCTACTTACATTATCTCAAATGTTTGCTGTTGTTTGTCTCTGTTAAAGGGAAGATTTCCTTGGAAAGTTCATTTGTACCTTGGCACAAGAGGATTATCAAATGCCAGATTATGGGACTTCTGTCACTTGCAGAAATAACTTAGGACCCTTTTCTGTGTAGCAGAGTGCTCCTTGGAAAGCAGTTCCTTCTTGTTAGAACACTTTGAAGTGTAAAGGCTTCTGTTTGGCGAGGCTCCTTACAGGCATTTTAGCCTCTGAGACATCATATTGTGTTGTTAGGAAGCTAGAAGCATCATCTGTGCAAATGGGAAAGATTAAGGCTGCGGCATTCCTCCTGCAGCGTTCCCACAGAGCTGCCATGTGGAGGGAATTACAGAGGGTGAAGCAGGCATGTGATGTAATTATCACTCATGGTGGCAAATGGGTAGAATTTGTTTACAGTAAACCCAAATTTAAGAAATCTTCTTTTAAAAAGTTTTTTTGTTCTGGTGGTCAAAACAGTCTTCAAAGTGAATATATTCTTTTTTTTTCTGAAGCTGTGCCACATGGCATATGGGATCTTCATTCCCTGATCAGTGATCAAACCTGTGTCCCCTGAAGGGGAAGCAGAGTCTAAGCTCTGGATCATCAGGAAAGTCCCAAAAGTGAATTTATTCTGTTCAGCATTACTGTTCAGAAAATGGGATTCTCATTCTATTGGAAAATTTCCACTGTTAGGAGAGGTCTTTGCTAGATTTTAAGCATTTCAAGTTACAGGCTGTTTTTCCTTTTGATTATAACATTTACTTGAAAACAAATACAGGGACAGAATCCACTTAGGCACCTTACATTTAAGAAACCCTACAGAATATATAAAACAGACACAGGCCACAAAGGACAGTGATTCCCAAGAGAAGAAACACAAAAATGAGTCCTTTGATCGACCAGTTTACTGCCTAGAGCCAGTTTCCAGGTTGTAACACAGGGAGACGTAACCCAAGTGGACACCAGGGATCTTCCTGAACTGAGGGGCCAGAGTTGTGAGTTTGGGGAGGTTAAGGCAGCTAGGATTTGCAGGGGACAGTACTGGCGAGGAAAGAGCTGGCCAGAGAGGCTTTCAAGATCTGCACAGAGTTCTTTTCAGGTCTTCAGCTGAACATCAATTTCATGCTCATTATGGTAATAACTAAGGACAGGGAAAGAATCATCAGAAAGAAGGAGGCAGAACAACCCCTGGAAGTTCACACAGGGCCAGGAATAGTTCATGTTCTCACCAGCCACAGGGAAAAACCTTGAGCTCTACTGGATGTTGGCTGTAGTACTCAGAAAGGTGTTGCTTCAGTAGCGAGGTAACATGAGCCCTAGAATAAAGCCTGCTCTGGTCCCACCAAATGAAACTTAAAAACAGGTCTGAAGGAGCAAACTATTGCCAAGTAACTTAACTGCACCCAAGAATAAAGCTCCAGACAGTTTAAAGGAATAGAAGAATATACAACACCTAACAGGGTAAATCAATCAAATGTTGGCAGGCATGCAAAGAAGCAGAAAATATGACCTAAAACGAGGGAGATGACAATAACTGGAGAAGATGCCAGATAATACAGATGATAAAATTAGTCAACAAGGACATTAAAACAATTAGTATAACTATATTCCTTATTTCTGAGGAGTACTAGAGAGGAAAAAACTGGCCAGAGAGGCTTTCAAAATCTGCAGAGGGTCCCCTTCAGGTCTTCAGTTGAATATCAGTTTTGTGCTTATTGCAATACTAACCAAGGATAGGGCAAGAATCACCAGAAAGAGGAAAGCATGAACAGGTTAGAAGAGACATAGAAAATATGAAACACACTCAAACTGAATTTCTAAATGTGAAAAGTATGTTTAGATGGATTTACATCCTAGGAAGATCCTCTGGAGAAGGGAAAGGCTACCAACTCCAGTATTCTGGCCTGGAGAATTCCATGGTCTGTATAGTTCATGGGGTCACAAAGAGTCAGACACGACTGAATGACTTTCACTTTCACATCCAATTAGGCATCGCAGAAGAAAAAAATAGTGGATGTTAAGCGATAGCAGTAGAAACTATCAAAAAAGAATGGAAAGAAGAAAAGTTTAAAAAAATGAACAGATTATTAGGAAGCTATGGGACAACTACAGTTATTAATGTACATGAATTTGGAGTCCCTGAAAGCAGAGGGGTGAAAAAATACTTGAAACAATGGTTGAAATTTTTTGAAATTTAATGAAAATTGTAAACACACTAGGATTTCCTTTTCCTAAAGGAAAATCAGTTGGATTGATTTTCTGAATATTCATTGGAAAGACTGATGCTGAAGTTGAAGCTCCAGTACTTTGGCCACCTGATGCAAAGAGCCGACTCATTGGAAAAGACGTTGATGCTGGGAAAGATTGAAGGCAAAAGGAGAAGAGGGTGGCAGACGATGAGATGGTTAGATAGCATCAGTGACTCAATGGACATGAACTGGAGCAAATCGGGGAGACAGTGAAGGACAGGGAAGCCTGGTGTGCTGCGGTCCATGGGGGCACAAAGAGTTGGACATGACTTAGTGACTGAACAACAATAAACACACAAATCCAAGAAGCTTGATGCATCCCAAGAACAGGAAACATGAAGAAAACCACACTAAGGCACATCATTTTCAAGTTGCTTAAAATCGGTGATAAAGAGAAGAATCTTAAAAGCAACTAGAGAATAAAGATATTACATATGGAGAACAAAAAAGAAAATGGCAGCAAATTTCTGTTCTGATGCAAGTGAATGGGGCAAGGGAGCAGCATTTTCAAAGTACTTTTAGAAAAAAATTGTTAAAGTAGAATTCCTTTTAGTATACATGCTGCCAAAGCGAGCACTAAAGTATAATTCCTTACACAATGAGAATGCCTTTCAAAACACGAAAGCAGGGGACTTCCCTGGCAGCCCAGGGGTTAAGACTTTGTCTTCCAGTGCAGGGAGTATGGGTTTAATCCCTGGTCAGGCAGCTAAGATCCCACATGCCTCACAGCCAAAAAACCAAAACATAGAAATGAAAGAAATATTGTAACAAATGTAATAAAAACTTAAAAAAATGGCCCACATAAAAAGAAAAATTGAAAAAAAATGAAGGCAAAATAAAAACTAAAAATAAATGAAAATATTTTCAGGCATACAAAAACTCAAAGTATTCATCACTAGCATTATAATAATAGTGGAAGTCTTTCAAGCAGGAGGAAAAGGATACCAGATATAAATATGGATCCATGCAAAGGAATAAAGAAGTCCTGCAGATGATAACAATGTCAGTAAATATAAATATAATGAATTTATCTTATTATTTAAGACTCTTTACTTTCATTTAAAAGATAATCTAATGTTTATAGCAAAACAAACAAACAAACATATATTGTGGGCTTATATAGAAGTAAAAGAGATGACAAGACCACAAAGGGATAGAACAAATGGAAGTGTAGTGTGGTATAAGGTTTTTATTTTGCACATGAAGTACTATAGTAGTACTTGAAGGTAAATTGTAGTAAGTTAAAATGTATATCACAAACCCAAATGCAACCATGAAAATAACAAAGAATTAGAGCTAATAGCAACAATGGTGATAAAATGGGACCATAAAAATTAGCCAAAAAGAAGCAAAAAAGGCAGTATAAAGCATAGATAGGACAAATAGAAAACAATAAACAAGATGGTAAATTCTTAATTAATCCTAACAATAATTATATTAAGCCTCAATTAAAAGGAGAACATTTTCAGATTGGATAAACAGCACAACTGTTTACTACTAACTAGAAGCTCATTTAAAGATAGAAGTTAATGGTAAAGGATGGGAAAGATATTACATTCTAAGACTAATCAAGAGAAAGCTGGAGTGGCGATATTAATGTTAGAAAAAAGTAAATTTTAGAGCAAGATTTCTAGGAATAAAGAAGTTATTTCATAATGATAAATGAGTCAGTTTGTCAAGAAGATGTAAATACTCTAAACATTTATGCACCAAATAAGAGAACCTCAAACATTATGAAGTAAAATCTGATAAAACTGCAGGGAGGGGACTTCCTTGGTGGTCCAGTAGTTAAGAATCTGCCTTCTATTACAGGGGACACAGGTTTGATCCATGGTCTGGGAACTAAAATCCTACATGCCATGGGACAACTAGGCCCAACTAAAGAGCCTGTGTGTGCTGCAACTACTGAGCCTGCACTTCACAGCTGGAGAGGCCCCCGCACTCCACAAGACCTGATGCAGCCAAAATAAATAAAAATAAAACTCATCAAAATTAAAGCTACAGGGAGAAATGAACAAATCCTTTATTATAGTTGGATATTCAGTTCAGTCGCTCAGACGTGTCCGACTCTTTGTGACCCCATGAATCGCAGCATGCCAGGCCTCAGACTCACGTCCATCGAGTCAGTGATGCCATCCAGCCACAGGAAAAACCATAGCCTTGATCAATAGAACAAGTAGACGGAAAATCAGCAAGTATAGAGGATACTTGAATAACACTGCCAGCCAACTTTACCTAATTGACATTTTAAAAGCACTCAACCCCCAAACAGCAGAAGACACATTTTTTGTAAGTGTTCATTGAATATTTACCAGGATAGACCATATTCTGAACCATTAAACAAATCTTAATATATTTAAAAGAATTTAACTCATACAAAGTATTTTCTTTGACACTATGGAACTAAATTAGAAATTAGAAAGATCTTAGAAAACTTCCAAACACTTGGAAACCAAATAACATATATCTTAATAATCTGTAGATCACAGAAAAAATAATCAAAATTAGCATTTTGAACTAGCTGAAATAAAAGTAGAACACAGCCAAATTTGGGGATTGCAACTTACTCAACAGTTGAGGGAAATTTATAGCACTCAAGGCTCATATTCCGATAAAAGGAACCTCTCAAAATTTTTCTTGTTTCCTGAGGTATGCTTATATTGCTGTAAACTTCCTTCTTAGAATTATTTTTGTGGCATCCTATAGATTTTAAATCATGTGCTTCCATTTTCCTTTGTCTCCAGGTATATTTTTATTTCCTCTTTGATTTCTTCAGTGACCCATTGATTTTTTAGTAGTAGCTGTTTAGACTCCACATGTTTGTGTTTTTTGCAGTTTTTTTTCTTGTTATTGATTTCTAATCTCACAATATTATAGCCAAAAGATGTTTGATGTAATTTGAATTTCCTTAAATTTATTAAGACTGTTTTCTGGCCTAACCTGTGGTCCATCCTGGAAAATGTTCTATATGTACTTGAAGAGAATGTATATTCTGGTATTTATGTACACCAGTGTTCACTGAGGACTTACCTAGTGGCTCAGTGGTAAAGAATCCGCCTGCCAATGAAGGAGACATGGATTCAATTCCTGGGTTGGAAAGATCCCTTGGAGAAAGAAATGGCAATTTACCCCAGTATTGTTGCCTGGGAAATCCCATGGACAGAGGAGTCTGGCAGGCTATAGTCCATGGGGTCAGACTAAACAAAACAAAACAAACGTTCACTGGAGCCTTATTTACAATAGCCAAGATATCAAAGCAACCTAAGTGTCCATCAATAGATGAGGTGAGGTGAAGTCGCTCAGTCGTGTCCGACTCTTTGCGACCCCGTGGACTGTAACCTACTAGGCTTCTCCGTCCATGGGATTTTCCAGGCAGGAATACTGGAGTGGATTGCCATTTCCTTCTCCAGGGGATCTTCCCGACCCAGGGATCGAACCCGGGTCTCCCGCATTGGAGGCAGACGCTTTAACCTCTGAGCCACCAGGGAAGATAAGTGAATAAAAAAATCTCATATATATGAGTGTGTATATATATATATGCACACATACACAGTGGAATATTACTCATATTAAAAATTGAAATCCTGCTATTTGCAACAACATGGAAAGATCTAGAGGGCATTATACTAAGTGACATAAATCAGAGAAAGAGAAATACTGTATGATCTCACTTATATGTGGAATTTAAAAAGCAAAACACAAAAATAAACTAAATGCATACTGAGAACAAACAAGTGGTTGGTGGAGGCAAAAGAGCATGAAATAATGCGTGAAAGGAATTAAGAGGTACAAACCTGCAGTTATTAAAAAAAAAAAGCCATGGGGAAGCAATATATAACATTAGGAATATGGTCAATAATATTGTAATATCTTTGTATGGAGACAGATGGTTACTCAACTTATTGTGATCATTTCATAATGTACACAAATGCCAAATCGCTATGCAGTACACTTGAACCTGACTTAGAATTGTGTGTCAACTATATTTCCATTAGAAATCAAGGTCTGAAGTGAGAGACTTCAGCTTTCAACCTTAAAGAGACCTAGGAAAAGAAGAGAAAATTCCCAAGTAAGCAGAAGAAAAATAATAAAGGATATAGTAGAAAACAGTGGAACAGAAAATAGAAAATAGTAGATGAAAATTAAGAAAGTCAAAAGCTTATTCTTTGAGAAGATCAATGAAACTGATAAGCCTCTAGCCAGACTGATCATAATAAAGGGAAGAAGATACAAATTACCAATATTAGTAGTGGGACATGTAATCTTGTTATTCTTCAGATATTAAAAAGAATGATAATATACCTTCTCCAGGGGAATCTTCCCAACCCAGGGATTGAACCCAGGTCTCCTGCATTGCAGGCAGACGCTTTAACCTCTGAGCCACCAGGGAAACCCAATATTATAAACACTTTATGCCAATTCACTTGAATATTAGATGAAATGGACAAATTATTTGGAAGATACAAATTATTGAAGCTCAATCAAAAAGAAACTTAAAAACTCTGAATAGCTATTTATCTATCAAAGACACTGAAGTTTTAGTTTAAGACCTTCACACAAAGAAAACTCCAGGCACAGATGACTTTTCTGGAAGAATTCTACCAAACATTTAAAGAATAAATAATACCAAGTTTATACATATTCTTGCAGGAAACTGAGGAGCCAAGAATAACTTTCCAACTCATTACTCTGACAGTAAACCCAGACCAACATATTAGAAGAAAAGACAGATGAATATTTCTCATGTACACAGATGGAGAAATTCTCAAAAGTTTGTAAAGAATAGAATCCAATAGTATGTAACAAATGTGATTTTTCCAAGGAATACAAGGGTTCTTTAACATTAAAAAATCTATCAGCGTAATTTACCATGTTAACAGAGTAATTAATGAAAAATCACATGATTTTTCCAGTAAGTGCAAAAAAAGCATTTGACAAAATCTATGCCCATTCTTGCTAAAAACTCTCAACAAACTAGTAAATGGGAAGAAACTTCCTTAACCCAATCAAGGGCATTAATGAAAACCTACAGCTAATGTTATACCTAGATAGTATTTTCAAAAGCAGAGACATTACTTTGCCGACTAAGGTCTGTCTAGTCAAGGCTATGGTTTTTCCTGTGGTCATGTATGGATGTGAGAGTTGGACTGTGAAGAAAGCTGAGCGCTGAAGAATTGATGCTTTTGAACTGTGGTGTTGGAGAACACTCTTGAGAGTCCCTTGGACTGCAAGGAGATCCAACCAGTCCATTCTGAAGGAGATCAACCCTGGGATTTCTTTGGAAGGAATGATGCTAAAGCTGAGACTCCAGTACTTTGGCCAATTCGTGTGAAGAGTTGACTCATTGGAAAAGACTCTGATGCTGGGAGGGATTGGGGGCAGGAGGAGAAGGGGATGGCAGAGGATGAGATGGCTGGATGGCATCACCAACTCGATGGACGAGAGTCTGGGAGTGAACTCCGAGAGATGGTGATGGACAGGGAGGCCTGGAGTGCTGCGATTCATGGGGTCCCAAAGAGTCGGACACGACTGAGCAACTGAACTGAACTGAATGTTATACTTGCTATCAGGAACAAGGCAAGAATATCCACTGTCATGAATTATGTTCCGTGTTTTACTGGAAGTTTTAGTGCCACAAGGCAAGAAAAGAGGTAAAAGTACATCCATCAACATTATAGAGGTAGAAGTAAAACTCTTTATTTGAAAACATGATAATCTGTGTAGAAAATTGTGTGTGTGCTCAGTCGCACCGTCGTTTCCGACCCTGTGTGACCCCACCCGTGGTCTGTAGCCTGCAAGGCTCCTCTGTTGAGAGAATTTTCCAGGCAGAATACTCGAGTGGGTTGCCATTTCCTACTCCAGGGGATCTTCCTGACCCAGGGATCAAACCCAGGTCTCTTGTGTCTCCACATTGGCAGGCAGATTCTTTACCATCTTTCTACCCATGTGAAAACTATTAGTAAGAGTTTACAAAAAAGTGAGTTTAACAGGATTGAAGGATATGGTGGTGGTTTAGTTGTTAAGTCGTGTCCAACTCTTGCGATCCCATGGACTGTTCCTGCCAGGCTCCTCTGTCCATGGAATTCTCCAGGCAAGAATACTGGAGTGGGTTGTCATTTCCTTCTTCAGGGGATCTTCCTGATCGAGGAATTGAACCCGGGTCTCCTGCACTGTAGGATATAGGGGAAATATACAAAAAATAATTTTATCTCTATATGGTAGTAATGAACAATTGGTGTTTGATATTAAAAATCAATACCATTTATAATAGCATAAAAATTATGAAGCCTTAGGATAAATTTGACAAAAGATGTGAAACTGCACACTGAAAACTGTAAAACACTGCAGAGAGAAATTAAAGAAATTCTAAATAAGTAGGGACAGACGTTAATGGGTTCAGCAGATTCAGTATGTTAAGAGGTCAGACCTCCTCACAAATAATCTCTAAATTCAACTTGATCCCGAGAAAATCTTAGTGGTAATGAACTAGATACAATGCTTTTGGTCTGCTACTGCTAAGTCACTTCAGTCGTGTCCGATTCTGTGCGACCCCAGAGATGGCAGCCCACCAGTCTCCCCCATCCCTGGGATTCTCCAGGCAAGAATACTGGAGTGGGTTGCCATTTCCTGCTCCAATGCATGAAAGTGAAAAGTGAAGGTGAAGTCACTCAGTCGTGTCCGACTCTTAGTGACCCTATGGACTGCAGCCTTCTAGGCTCCTCCGCCCATGGGATTTTCCAGGCAAGAGTACTGGAGTGGGGTGCCATTGCCTTCTCCGCTTTTGGTCTAGAATAAGGTTATATATGCGAAGAGTTGACTCATTGGAAAAGACTCTGATACTGGGAGGGATTGGGGGCAGGAGGAAAAGGGGACGACAGAGAATGAGATGGCTGGATGGCATCACTGACTCGATGGATGTGAGTTTGAGTGAACTCTGGGAGTTGGTGATGGACAGGGAGGCCTGGCGTGCTGCAGTTCATGGGGTTGCAAAGAGTCGGACACAACTGAGCGACTGAACTGAAGGTTATACACTCTTACAGTTAATGAGGTGTCTGATCCTTACCAAGCTTAGGAGAAGTACATGTTCCTTTCTGTGGGGAGAGATGGGATGAGGACAGTACCACCTGGACTTCCCTCTCAGCAAATCTTCCTCCACCATGCAGAGGTAAGATGTGCGAGCACCTAGAATTGCTGTATTATATATACTCAGTCTTTGATGTGGCTTCTGAAACTCAGAGACAAGAGCAATGTTGCATTTAACACAAACTGTTAAAATATTGTTAAGGTGTTTTAGAAACTTGAAGGTGTTATGTGAGTGTTGTGGTTAACGTAATAACATATCCAAATTAAGAGTCATGGAACCAGCCATTCATCATCCAGAAATCTGAAAACTAGAGAAGTCCTCCCTTGCATAGAATTAGAGGCTACTGAATCTAGGAAACACAGTGGAATCAATTTGCAGATAAAAAGTCTTTTGAAATATTTAAAATTAGGAATAAGATCTATTTATCTAAATAATTTTCGGACTTATCAAGCTTTTGTATCTTTTTATTACAAAGTTTTCATATGGATGAAGCTTTTCATTAAATGAAAGAAATAGTTAGAACCTGTTTATCCTATTTTGCATAAACAGGATTTTCTTATTTTACATAAAGAAAATTTTTAAGAGATATCAACTCAAGCTCTGGTTCACTCTGGTTCACTCATGACATGGGTGGGTAGAGAAGGCCGTGGCACGAAAGGATCCACAGAAGGACACTGAAGAGGTCTGATGGGTCTTCTCTTCTTGATGGAGAACATGGGCGCAGAGCACTGCGGTCATCAGCCTGCTGGGCCCACGTCACTGTCATCTTTCAGCACCAGTCCATGCTCATGGTGCTGGGTGAGGAGGTGGTGATAGAGGAGATGGTCGTATCTTGTTCAGTCACTAAGTTGTGTCCAGCTCTTTGTGACCCCATTGACTGCAGCACATCAGGCTTCCCTGTCCTTCACTCTGTCGTGAAGTTTGTTCAAACTCAGGTCCATTGGATCAGTGTTGCCATCCAAACATCTCATCCTCTGTCACTAAGATGGTTACTCAACTTATTGTGATCATTTCATAATGTACACAAATGCCAAATCGCTATGCAGTACACTTGAACCTGACTTAGAATTGTGTGTCAACTATATTTCCATTAGAAATCAAGGTCTGAAGTGAGAGACTTCAGCTTTCAACCTTAAAGAGACCTAGGAAAAGAAGAGAAAATTCCCAAGTAAGCAGAAGAAAAATAATAAAGGATATAGTAGAAAACAGTGGAACAGAAAATAGAAAATAGTAGATGAAAATTAAGAAAGTCAAAAGCTTATTCTTTGAGAAGATCAATGAAACTGATAAGCCTCTAGCCAGACTGATCATAATAAAGGGAAGAAGATACAAATTACCAATATTAGTAGTGGGACATGTAATCTTGTTATTCTTCAGATATTAAAAAGAATGATAATATACCTTCTCCAGGGGAATCTTCCCAACCCAGGGATTGAACCCAGGTCTCCTGCATTGCAGGCAGACGCTTTAACCTCTGAGCCACCAGGGAAACCCAATATTATAAACACTTTATGCCAATTCACTTGAATATTAGATGAAATGGGCAAATTATTTGGAAGATACAAATTATTGAAGCTCAATCAAAAAGAAACTTAAAAACTCTGAATAGCTATTTATCTATCAAAGACACTGAAGTTTTAGTTTAAGACCTTCACACAAAGAAAACTCCAGGCACAGATGACTTTTCTGGAAGAATTCTACCAAACATTTAAAGAATAAATAATACCAAGTTTATACATATTCTTGCAGGAAACTGAGGAGCCAAGAATAACTTTCCAACTCATTACTCTGACAGTAAACCCAGACCAACATATTAGAAGAAAAGACAGATGAATATTTCTCATGTACACAGATGGAGAAATTCTCAAAAGTTTGTAAAGAATAGAATCCAATAGTATGTAACAAATGTGATTTTTCCAAGGAATACAAGGGTTCTTTAACATTAAAAAATCTATCAGCGTAATTTACCATGTTAACAGAGTAATTAATGAAAAATCACATGATTTTTCCAGTAAGTGCAAAAAAAGCATTTGACAAAATCTATGCCCATTCTTGCTAAAAACTCTCAACAAACTAGTAAATGGGAAGAAACTTCCTTAACCCAATCAAGGGCATTAATGAAAACCTACAGCTAATGTTATACCTAGATAGTATTTTCAAAAGCAGAGACATTACTTTGCCGACTAAGGTCTGTCTAGTCAAGGCTATGGTTTTTCCTGTGGTCATGTATGGATGTGAGAGTTGGACTGTGAAGAAAGCTGAGCGCTGAAGAATTGATGCTTTTGAACTGTGGTGTTGGAGAACACTCTTGAGAGTCCCTTGGACTGCAAGGAGATCCAACCAGTCCATTCTGAAGGAGATCAACCCTGGGATTTCTTTGGAAGGAATGATGCTAAAGCTGAGACTCCAGTACTTTGGCCAATTCGTGTGAAGAGTTGACTCATTGGAAAAGACTCTGATGCTGGGAGGGATTGGGGGCAGGAGGAGAAGGGGATGGCAGAGGATGAGATGGCTGGATGGCATCACCAACTCGATGGACGAGAGTCTGGGAGTGAACTCCGAGAGATGGTGATGGACAGGGAGGCCTGGAGTGCTGCGATTCATGGGGTCCCAAAGAGTCGGACACGACTGAGCAACTGAACTGAACTGAATGTTATACTTGCTATCAGGAACAAGGCAAGAATATCCACTGTCATGAATTATGTTCCGTGTTTTACTGGAAGTTTTAGTGCCACAAGGCAAGAAAAGAGGTAAAAGTACATCCATCAACATTATAGAGGTAGAAGTAAAACTCTTTATTTGAAAACATGATAATCTGTGTAGAAAATTGTGTGTGTGCTCAGTCGCACCGTCGTTTCCGACCCTGTGTGACCCCACCCGTGGTCTGTAGCCTGCAAGGCTCCTCTGTTGAGAGAATTTTCCAGGCAGAATACTCGAGTGGGTTGCCATTTCCTACTCCAGGGGATCTTCCTGACCCAGGGATCAAACCCAGGTCTCTTGTGTCTCCACATTGGCAGGCAGATTCTTTACCATCTTTCTACCCATGTGAAAACTATTAGTAAGAGTTTACAAAAAAGTGAGTTTAACAGGATTGAAGGATATGGTGGTGGTTTAGTTGTTAAGTCGTGTCCAACTCTTGCGATCCCATGGACTGTTCCTGCCAGGCTCCTCTGTCCATGGAATTCTCCAGGCAAGAATACTGGAGTGGGTTGTCATTTCCTTCTTCAGGGGATCTTCCTGATCGAGGAATTGAACCCGGGTCTCCTGCACTGTAGGATATAGGGGAAATATACAAAAAATAATTTTATCTCTATATGGTAGTAATGAACAATTGGTGTTTGATATTAAAAATCAATACCATTTATAATAGCATAAAAATTATGAAGCCTTAGGATAAATTTGACAAAAGATGTGAAACTGCACACTGAAAACTGTAAAACACTGCAGAGAGAAATTAAAGAAATTCTAAATAAGTAGGGACAGACGTTAATGGGTTCAGCAGATTCAGTATGTTAAGAGGTCAGACCTCCTCACAAATAATCTCTAAATTCAACTTGATCCCGAGAAAATCTTAGTGGTAATGAACTAGATACAATGCTTTTGGTCTAGAATAAGGTTATATATGCGAAGAGTTGACTCATTGGAAAAGACTCTGATACTGGGAGGGATTGGGGGCAGGAGGAAAAGGGGACGACAGAGAATGAGATGGCTGGATGGCATCACTGACTCGATGGATGTGAGTTTGAGTGAACTCTGGGAGTTGGTGATGGACAGGGAGGCCTGGCGTGCTGCAGTTCATGGGGTTGCAAAGAGTTGGACACAACTGAGCGACTGAACTGAAGGTTATACACTCTTACAGTTAATGAGGTGTCTGATCCTTACCAAGCTTAGGAGAAGTACATGTTCCTTTCTGTGGGGAGAGATGGGATGAGGACAGTACCACCTGGACTTCCCTCTCAGCAAATCTTCCTCCACCATGCAGAGGTAAGATGTGCGAGCACCTAGAATTGCTGTATTATATATACTCAGTCTTTGATGTGGCTTCTGAAACTCAGAGACAAGAGCAATGTTGCATTTAACACAAACTGTTAAAATATTGTTAAGGTGTTTTAGAAACTTGAAGGTGTTATGTGAGTGTTGTGGTTAACGTAATAACATATCCAAATTAAGAGTCATGGAACCAGCCATTCATCATCCAGAAATCTGAAAACTAGAGAAGTCCTCCCTTGCATAGAATTAGAGGCTACTGAATCTAGGAAACACAGTGGAATCAATTTGCAGATAAAAAGTCTTTTGAAATATTTAAAATTAGGAATAAGATCTATTTATCTAAATAATTTTCGGACTTATCAAGCTTTTGTATCTTTTTATTACAAAGTTTTCATATGGATGAAGCTTTTCATTAAATGAAAGAAATAGTTAGAACCTGTTTATCCTATTTTGCATAAACAGGATTTTCTTATTTTACATAAAGAAAATTTTTAAGAGATATCAACTCAAGCTCTGGTTCACTCTGGTTCACTCATGACATGGGTGGGTAGAGAAGGCCGTGGCACGAAAGGATCCACAGAAGGACACTGAAGAGGTCTGATGGGTCTTCTCTTCTTGATGGAGAACATGGGCGCAGAGCACTGCGGTCATCAGCCTGCTGGGCCCACCTCACTGTCATCTTTCAGCACCAGTCCATGCTCATGGTGCTGGGTGAGGAGGTGGTGATAGAGGAGATGGTCGTATCTTGTTCAGTCACTAAGTTGTGTCCAGCTCTTTGTGACCCCATTGACTGCAGCACATCAGGCTTCCCTGTCCTTCACTCTGTCGTGAAGTTTGTTCAAACTCAGGTCCATTGGATCAGTGTTGCCATCCAAACATCTCATCCTCTGTCACTTCCTTCTCTCAGTCTTTCCCAACATCAGGATCTTTTCCAATGAGTCGGCTGTTAGCATCAGGTGGCCAAAGTATTGGAACTTCAGCATCAGTCCTTCCAGTGAATATTCAGGGTTGATTTCCTTTAGGATTGATTAGTTTGATCTCCTTGCTGTCCAAGAGAATCTCAAGAGTCTTCTCCAGCACCACAGTTTGAAAGCTTCAATTCTTTAGCACTCAGCCTTCTTTATGGTACAACTCTCACATCCATATATGACTACTGGAAAAACCATAGCTTTGACTAGATGGACCTTTGTCGGCAAAGTAATGTCTCTGCTTTTTAATATGCTGTCTAGGTTGGTCATAGCTTTTCTTCCAAGGAGCAAGTGTCTTTTTATTTTCATAGCTGTAGTCACTGTCCACAGTCATTTTGGACCCCCCAAAGTAAAATCTGTCACTGTTTTCCACTTTTTCCCCATCTATTTGCCATGAACCAGATGCCTCCCGAAAGCCAGAACATTTTTCCTTTGGTCAGTGTTCTGAAAGTTTTATTAAACACTTTATCTGTTCTGATTTATTTGCTTTTGGTCAAGGTGAGCTTATATCTTCATCCTTTGAACCCTAAGGATGTGGCAAATGTTACGGGGTGGGGTTGCCCAGCTCTCCCCATGTGTTGCTCAGAATGTCAGCAGGTGGGCTGGTGGAAGGAGCACACAGCTGTTCCCAGGCGATAAAGAGGAGAGGAAATTGTGTCCTTGACTTTATTTTATTTTCCTTGGTATGTGTGTGGTGTTGTGCCAAGATCTTGACTTTTTTTCTGTATTTCTTTAGTTTTAGGAAAAGTAATTTGATTCTAAAATGAAATCTGATGTTTTTACTCTTAGGGGCTGGAGGGGATTAATTCTTGCCATTTCCTGTGTGTCTGGGCAGTTTGAGTGTCCTGGGGGTGGGGGCTTTGGGTCTTGTCCCTTGCCCCTCCCAGGGCCTGCCACTTAGCAATTACTGTGTACATACATTTTGATGGGTCAGAGCATACAGGAATGTCCAAAGTGCAGGCCCAGCATTGCTGACTGAAGAGAGAGTCAGGCAGCAAGGTCGCTATTCTACAGCCTAGTTCCTTCCCAGGATGATTTTATATAGGTTAATCTTTCTGTATGTAAAATCTTTCCCATGTATAAAATTGATATAGCACATGCCTTTACAAAACCACTGTGACTCCTATCCCCAAACCCCTCAGCAGTGATGGACCCCGAGCCCTGTGTCGAGCTGTACTGGCTGTGTGTGTGAAGTCGCTCAGTCGTGTCCGACTCACTGCAACCCCGTGGACTGTAGCCCACCAGGCTCCTCTATCCATGGGATTCTTCAGGCAAGAATACTGGAGTGGGTTGCCATTTCCTTCTCCAGGGGATCTTCCCAATGCAGGGATCGAACCCAGGTCTCCTGCAGGCAGATGCTTTATCCTCTGAGCCACCAGGGAAGCCGTACTGGCTCCACAGCCTGTGGAAAATCCAGGGCTCACCCTTGGCAGTGACTGCTTGCTCATTTATGAAGAACATGACCCAAGAGCCAACACAGGTTATTTGACAGGAGCCTTGGTCAGACATAGGGAGGTACTGAGGAGCTTTCTTTTTTTTGTATTTAAAAATGTTTTGTCTCCTTTGGGTCTTTGTTGTTGCCACAGCATTCTCTAGTTGGAGCAAGTGGGCTTCTCATTGCAGTGGCTTCTTGTTGCAGGGCATGAGCGCTAGGGTGCGTGGGCTCAGTAGCTGTGGCACACAGGCTTAGTTGCCCTGTGAGGTGAAAGTGGCTCAGTTGTATCTGACTCTTTGTGACTCCATGGACTGTAGCCCATCGGGCTCCTCTGTCCATGGAATTCTCCAGACAAGAATACTAGAGTGGGTAACCATTCCCTTCTCCAGGGTATCGTCCCAACCCAGGGATCAAACTGGGGTCTCCTGCATTGGCAGGTAGATTCTTTACCCTCTGAGCCACCAGGGAAGGCTAGTTGCCCTGTAGGATGTAGAATCTTCCCGGACCAGAGATCAAACTCATGTCTGCCCACTATATTGGCCAATGGACTTTTAATTGCTGGACACCAGGGATGTCCTGAGTTTAAGGCGTAGTGTCATCTAAAGCATACAGTGCAGTGGTTTTTAGCATATCTATAAGCTTGTGCCCCTGGTGGCTCCGAGGGTAAAGAATATGCCTGCAATTCAGGAGACCGGGATTCAATCTCTGGGTGGAGAAGATCTCCTGGCAAAGGGAATGGCAACCCACTCCAGTATTTTTGCCTGGGAAATCCCATGGACAGAGAAACCTGGCAGGCTGCAGTCCGTGGGAGTCACAAAAGAGTCAGACACAACTTAGTGACTAAACAACAAAAAATATTCAATTATATGGATGTATATTTTGTTTATCCGTTTGTCAGTTGATGGACATTTGGGGTATTTCCACTTTTAGGCTATTATGAGTAATATTGCAATGAACATTTGTATAGTAGCCAAGTATTTTTACTTTTTCACTTTTTGTCACTTTAGACCAACATAAGTACAAGTACACAATTTTGACTCCTTTTAGAATCCAGAGATAAGATTTATTTATGTCAGCAGAAATACATGGAGCAGAATAAGCTAAAAAGGGTAGTTACAAGAAAGCACTTGTTAATGCAGCCAGGGTCAATTTTAAGGAAGTTAAGCTTAAAATAATTTTTGCTATATTTTCATTTAATTAATAAATGTGTATGTACCTAAAATATGCATTAACATGCATATTTATCATTTCAATTATAATGGTGTGATTGACTAGAAGTTTGAATCTATGTAAATTCATCTAATTCTTCCATGCCAGTCTTTGCAGTCCGTGATGGGGATAGAATGGCATACCAATGGACAGGGTCTGTGCCCCCACAGTACTTGCGGCCAGTCTTGCTGAGGGCCAGAGCATATGTATGAGGACTTCCAGCCTGTGGCATGATATGGTGCCCTCTGCTGGGAAAGCACGTGGCGTCTTGGGAGCGTCAGCTTCTACAGGGAAGTTCATAACCAGTAGTTGTGGAATCAGGGGGTGGGGAAAGAAGGAGGTGGAATGGAGGAGGGGAGGGAAGGAAGGGTGGGTCTCAGCTGAACGTTCAGCACGGTCAGTGCATCAGCTACAGTTCAAGTTGAGGCATGCTGGGAACTGAAGATGAAAAGAGCAGAGAGGCCTGGTACCCTGGTAATGGCATTAAGTGGTTTGGACTCTACCCCAAGAGCTGGGAAGTCATTGAAGGGTGCTTCATGATCTGTATTTTCCATTTTGATTACTCAAGGGCATGCTGGGTGGAGGGTGGGGGCAGTAAGAGGGCAGGTCTGTCGTGAGAGACAGTGGGAGACTTGAGGATGCGGAGGAGTCAGGAAGAGTCACTGTGGGAACACGGTGAGCAGGTGGCTTGGAGCAGCAGCTTCTGGGCCAAAGATGAGTATCTTAAATCTGCATCATGAGACATCATGGAGGGACCTGCCCCCAGGGACGTGGTAAGGCACTGCGCTGGGCGTGGTTGTGGTCCAGTATATCCCTAGCCTTAATTGAACTGGGTTGAACTGAGTTGCCTTAATTGAACTGAAAATGCCAATGAAAGTAGAAAACAAAAGCTTCCAAAACAAACTCTGTGGATGATCCTTCGTTCTTATCACAGTCAAAAGTCAGCAGCTCCCCTGTTGATTTCACGTATTTGCTTTTTATTCTTTGAAATCCAAAGCCTGGAAGAGAAGCTAATTACTTCCCTGTTGCCCAGAATCAAAAAGTCAGGGTTGGTGGGGGAGTGGGATGGTAGGGGCAAGGATACACAGCTGAGCAGTTATTTTCTAACTTTCAGGAGGCCAGGTATCTCAGTCCCTAGAGTCAGAGGGGAATTAAACACACGGCCAGGCAGGAACGGGGAGGCGACCTGCCTCCTGAGGAAGTTGTGGGGACCTCAGCACTCACGTGCTTGTAAGCTTTTCTCAGTGAGGAGCTGAGGCTGGAAGAACCAAGTGACTGGTCAGGGGCCAGAGAGCAAGAGATGGTGAATAGTCAGTAGGTCTGTCTTATTGCAAATCGGTGGTCTTCCT
Organism: Cephalophus harveyi; assembly: GCA_006410635.1. Lineage (NCBI taxonomy): Eukaryota > Metazoa > Chordata > Mammalia > Artiodactyla > Bovidae > Cephalophus > Cephalophus harveyi. The sequence goes on from SJYT01081935.1 coordinate 175,193, forward strand.
GCTCCACCAAAGTGTCGCCTGAAGTTAAATGCTGAGTCTGGACAGAGGTGAGTTGGCAGTGGCCCTGCTGTGTAAGCAATGGTGATTAGTTTGTAAACTCCCCTTAGATCAGTGGCCCTCCTAGGGACTAAGAGTTGGATTAACCTCACTTTCCTGGCCATCTCCATATGGGTATTGTTGCTGCAGCTAAGAGGTACCATGTCATGGTTTGAGGCAGCTGGATAGATTTCCTACTGTGGCATGGCCACACTATGGGCCTAGCAGCCCTCTGAGAGGCTGCTGAGTCTGCCTGCATTCAGCCAGATTTCCCTTCCAGCTCTCCCTTCCAGCTCAGTGATGGGCTGGCTCTTGGGGGAATAGACAGCATACAGAAGTGAAGCCTGGAGAAGGCAATGGCACCCCACTCCAGTACTCTTGCCTGGAAAATCCCATGGACAGAGGAGCCTGGTGGGCTGCAGTCCATGGGGTCGCTAAGAGTCGGACACGACTGAGCGACTTCTCTTTCACTTTTCCCTTTCTTACATTGGAGAAGGAAATGGCAACCCACTCCAGTGTTCTTGCCTGGAGAATCCCAGGGATGGGGGAGCCTGGTGGGCTGCCGTCTATGGGGTCACACAGAGTCGGACACGACTGAAGTGACTTAGCAGCAGCAGCAGCAGAAGTGAAGCCATGCTTTTAAGTTTTCACCAGACACGCAGATGTCAGAACAACCGAGACCACTTTGGCCTCCCTCCTAGAGAACATAGAGGGAAGATCTCCTGGAGGAAGGCATGACAACCCACTCAAGTATTCTTGCCTGGAGAATCTCATGGGCAGAGAGGCCTGGCAGGCTATAGTCTATAGGATCACACAGAGTCAGACGTGACTGAAGCAACTTAGCACACACATGCCTAATGGCTGAGCACATGACTTCTGTTTTCTCAGGGCAATGACTCTTGGCTTTTTAATTCTTTGTCCAGGTATGTACCCTTCAGCTACAGCACCCCAGGAGGCTGACAGTGGCCGGAAGCTGACTCACCTGCTGAATGCTGTGACGGACGCTCTGGTCTGGGTGATTGCCAAGAGCGGCATGTCCTCCCAGCAGCAGTCCATGCGCCTGGCTAACCTGCTGATGCTCCTGTCTCATGTCAGGCATGCCAGGTACAGTCCCTGCGGGGTCTGCTCCACTGGGTGTGTGGTGGGAGGGAGGGTGCAGATGCTCACAGAAGGGTGAAGAGCTTTGGAAAAAGGGTTTTGCAAGTTCAAGATGGATAAGGTAGAATTGCCACCTTTAAGGGAAAATGAACTCCTGAAAGGGAAGGTGGGCATCATCACTGTACACGCTGATGGCCCTTATAAGGATGTGGTCGTTATAGCAGCTTTATAGTGTCTTGTTAACCTGCACAAGCTTGCTCTACTTGCCTCAAGATAGACGGCAAGAGATGAGGTGTTGAGGTAGGGAATACAACTTTAGGCTGACCAAGAAGATGGCAGACTAATGTCTCAAAGTGACCATCTTTTGAGGGTCTGGATGCCAGGTTCTTTTAGAGATCAGAGGTAGGGGGAGACTAGGAAACAAAGTAAAAAGGCCATTAATCTTGCAGATATCTCCTAGAATGCAAACCTCAGGCAGGGGATGTGTTAGTGTCTTCCTTCCTGCCGCCTACAGGTGGACAGGGTCCTGAACAAAGACACTTTAGTAAGTCAGGCAGAGGGGCAGGATTCTCCGAGGCAGGTCATCATGTGTGATTATAATAACAAAAGCAACAGAAAGCAAGTCAAAGGAACAGTTCCAAAGTGGAGCCAGAATTGGCCTTTCCCTGCAACATTGTGCTGGCTTATCTGGTTTTTAGTTGCTGGGGATTTTAGCTTGTTTATGGATTCTGAAAGGGGCAGTTAGTTCCTCCCCTAAAGTGAGCTGCCCCATCTTCCTGAACTACACAGGGCTGGGGTCCTGAGGAGTTTTATTAAAGAGGTTAAACGCAGCTTCTCTAGATCAGCTCTGGGGCTGGTGATCTGGGGCAATCACAAAGGCTTCCCTAAGTGTTGTCCTTTTCTTGCTATAGAAAAGGATATTATATATCCTTGCAACACATCCCCTGCCCAAGGTTTGCCATTCTAGGAGATATTTGCCAGATTAGTGGCCTTTTTATTTTTGTTTCCCCATCTCCCCCCACCTTTGATCTATAAAAGAACCTGGCATCCAGACCCTTGTAAGATGGTCATTTTGAGACATTAGTCTGCTATCCTCTTGGTCAGCCTAAAGTTGTATCCCCTGCCTCAACACCTTGTCTCTTGCCGTCTATCATGCAGCAAGCAGAGAGAGCTTGGGCTTGTTAACAAGACGCCATAAAGCTGCTATGACAGCCGCATCCTATAAGGGCCATCAGTGTGTGTATTGATGATGCCCGCCTTTCCTTTCAGGAGATCATTTTCCCTTCAAGGTGGCAAGTCTACCTTATCCATCTTGCAGTACATCAGGGTACTAAGAGAACTAGTGAGCCAAGTAGGTTTGGGAAGGCAGTGCGTGGGTAGAGTGTATCCAGGAAATGGACATTGTGTGTGCTCAAGGAGGGAGATGGTGTCTGATGGTGGCTTCAGGCCGATGCCATGAGGCTCAGTGCTGGCCGTCACCCAGGAGGAGGGTGGGGTGCTGGGGCTGGAGGAGGGGGGAAGAGGAAGGAAGGTAAATATTCCCTTGAGGAGGAGGAAAGTCTAGGGGTGGTGAGAAAAGACAACACACCTCAAGGATTTTTAACAAAGGGGAGGAAGTGGAAATGAACTCTGCTCTGTTTACTCTTTAATGATTACTCAGCATACCACCATTTACAGAGCAGAAACAGTCCATCCTCATTAATCACAGATTCTCTACTTGTGAATTTGCCTGCTTGCTAAAATGTATTTGTAACCCCTAAATAAATACTCATGGTGCTTTTGAGGTCATTCGAGGACATGTGCAGACTGGCAGAAAATTTGAGTTACCCACACTTATGTTCCCAGCGGAGGTCATACCAGGTGCTGCTTGCTCTGCCTTCTCATTTCTGCTCTCAGAGTGTAAACAAAGGTGTGTTGTATGGTCTATTTAGTACCTTGTTTTGGCGTTTTGTGCTTTGTTGGAGATTTCACAGTCTAAAAAGGATCCCCAAGAATAGTGCTAAAGTACTGTCTAGTTCCTAAGTGCAAGAAGCCTATGATGTGCTTACAGAGAAAATGCATGTTAGATAAGTTTCATTCAGGCATGAATTTTAGTGCTACAGGCTGTGAATGAAATGTTAATGAATCAATGATTCATGTTAAATAAGGCCCTTTAAACAATAACTCAGAAGAAACAAGATTATGTATTAATGGGCTGATGAAAAAGTTGGGACCAGGATCTCTCAGAACCTAACCCTTATTTCTCCCAGTAGCAATGGTTCAGTGTTTTCAAAGACCATGAAAATGTACCTGTGGTGTTCAGAGACCCCATCACACTATGGGTCAAGTTGTTGGGGGTGGGTGGTGGGACACCATCGTCCACAGGACGTTGGCTTCATCCTCACTTGCAGATCATTGGAGGAGCCAGATGCAAGAACCATAGAGCAGAGGGCTGGGGGTCGTGCTGGGGTGGAGGTGAGGACCAGCTCCATGGGGGGCAGTCGGGGAGATGTCTGGTTTCCTGTGGCTGCTTCAGGAAGCAATCTCAGCACCTTTTTGTCTCGCCAGTAACAAGGGCATGGAACACCTGCTCAACATGAAGTGCAAAAATGTGGTGCCCGTCTACGATCTGCTGCTGGAGATGCTGAATGCCCACACGCTTCGCAGCAACAAGCCTTTGGTCACAAGTTCTGAGCGCAACCTGGCGGAGGACAGTGAGAGCAAAGAGGGCTCCCAGAAACCCCAGGCTCAGTGACGCCCGGCCCCGAGCTGTGGTCAGGCTGCAGAGAAGGTCAGAGGCTGAAGCGTGAACTCCAGCACGGACCGCGAGCCCCGTCAGAAGGGGGCGGGCTTCCTTGGCTTTCTTCTATGTGGTCCTTCCTGTGGCTCCTCGACGCCATCCTTCCCCATCTCCTGGGAGTCAGGGTGCAAAAGCCAGAACTCCTTGTCATCAGGGGCAGAGTTTGAGTGCAAGGTTTATGTCTGGCTTGGCCTCACGGGGTCTCATTGTGGTCATTCCATTACTTCCCATCTCCCTCCCACTCTTTGGAAAATATCTTAGCGATTTTGGAGTGACTGGAGGAAACTGACTTGGAAGGGCTGTCGGGGAGAAAGGGGAGAAAATGTAAGACACGCACAGAAGGGGACTCACCTTTCCTGAGCCACTCAAGCTGCCCTTTGATCCTCTGTGTGCTGCTTTCTGGACCGCTTGATTGTAGGACTGAAAACCACAGTGACCATCAGCTAACTGGCCTTTGAGGACGGATGGTCACACATTGCAATGATTCTGTCCAAGGCCGGAGGGAACGTGACCTAGGGAGCCAGTGGTCAGGCTGGGGTGGGAGCTACATTCTTCCCTCAAGACCTTGCTGTTGCCTTCCTGCAGGTTCACCCCTGTTGGTTTGCATTCAGAGAGCCTGTGAATTATTTGGGGTGTGTGTGTGTGTGTGTGTGTGTTTTCATCTCCATGGAGAAGAAATGTGGAGATGTAAATACTCTGCTCCTGGAATTGCCTTTCTTAAAACTCTTGTATCCCAAGGAGTTCAGCATATATGCTGGAGAAAGGACCAGTGTTTGCAGGAATGGGGTTTCTCCTGTGGGTGTGGGTCACAGCCACCATGCTTCCCTGGGGCAGCCACAACTGCCACATCAGCCACCCAGGGGAGACAGGGACACTGCAGGCTGTGTGTGTGTGAGGTGTGCTGATCCACGGGATGAATAGCTACACACACGTCAGCATCAGCGTGTCAGGTTCAGGGTCAAACTGTATAGGTGGGATGAGCACACCACTTGAACAAGATTGTGAGCCCTATTAGAAAAGAGAGATAGTTAGAGTAATTATTTATAGCAAGAAAAAATGCTTTTATACCCTGTTGCTGCTGCTGCTAAGTTGCTTCAGTCGTGTCCGACTCTGTGCGACCCCATAGACGGTAGCCCACCAGGCTCCCCTGTCCCTGGGATTCTCCAGGCAAGAACCTGGAGTGGGTTGCCATTTCCTTCTCTAATGCATGAAAGTGAGAAGTGAAAGTGAAGTTGCTCAGTCGGTCCGACTCTTAGTGACCCCATGGACTGCAGCCCACCAGGCTCCTCCGTCCGTGGGATTTTCCAGGCAAGAGTATTGGAGTGGGGTGCCATTGCCTTTATAGCCTAGGGCTCTTTTAAAATATTTTCTTATCAGAACATTTATATGGTGGGTTGGGTGAAATGAAAACTTAGTAAAATATTAGTTCTTATTCCAAGTGGAACATAAATAGGACACAATGATAAAGCACCTCTGAAATAACAATTTTAAATCATTTTTTTAAAATTTAAGTTTTCATACAAATTTACAGGAGCATAGTGAATGCATAAAGCGAGTTTACGTCTATACTTTGGAAGAGAGCAATTAGATAATCATATGTGATTTTTGTGATGTTTTAAAAATTACCTTGTAATAGGAGATTAAACACTTTTTGAAAACAGTAAATACAGAATGTGCTCACCACAGTAAATCTAAGTCATTAGGAAGATTACATCCAATAACATAAGGTTGGTTTCTGCCAGTGTGATCTTGAATAATTGTTAATTTTGATATTGATGCAGTTTTACTAAAAATGTTGAGCAAAGCTGAATCAGAAACACTTGACCATGTACCAAGAAGAACACAGTGTTGTCTATATTCTGAGGGGATTTGAAATTATTCTTAGTGACTCAGTGTTGTAGCTTTAGTACAGCAGATACTTTAGATTTTATAGGAACCAGGGAACCAGTGTTTTTTAGGTCAATTTTCTTTCTTTCCAGTCAGTTTAGGACCCCTTGTGGCAAACAAGGCGATGGAGGCTCGAGATTGGGAAGTGGGAGGCAAAGAAGGCAGTTATTTGAAGAACAATTATTTGCTGATGAATTTCTCTTAATTGTATTTATAAAAAGACTACCAGTTTGAAAAAAAAAACAAACAATGAGGTTCAAGCCACCACCCCATGACTGCATAATGAAGTTTTCAGGCTGGATTTTGACGCCAAGGAAGGCATCCGATTGGTCTCGGGCGTCCAAGCACCTGTCTGTGCCAAACCCTGTGTATCACCCACATGGTGCTTGCTGTCATGAAAACTCCTTCAGCGCCCACTGCCCACCTCCCACAAACACTCCTGTATGCCGCCCGAGGCTGCTTGTTTCACTGCATTTGGATTTGGCCCGTGAGGAGGGTGTTAACACTTCAGGTCATTTCTTCTTGGCTGTGGTCTCACCTGGTGTGCTGGGGACACAGGTGAGTCAGTCCAACCCGAGAGGCTGCCCTGGTGCAAGGCTGTCTCTCAGACTGGCATCTAGGCTTAGCAGGCAGTTGAGATAATGTGGTATGTCGTTTAAAGGTGTTGTTTTGTTTTGTATACCCTAGGGCCCTTTCCCCTTTTCAGATGTAGTGTGTATATCTGTTCCCAGTTGCTCCAAATTCTTCCTCTAAGGACTGCAAACTGAAAAATCAGGCTGCTGTTTTTATGGGTTTTGAGTAAACCCTCCATGTTTGTTTTAAAAATGAGCCATTTCTCTTAAATAGTGCTTTCTCTTAAATGTCTTCTATCTGGAGGGTATCTAATCCCCCAAAGGGTTTCCCTGGTGGCTCAGACGGTAAAGAATCTGCCCACAATGCGGGAGACCTGGGTTCAATCCCTGGGTAGGGAAGATTCCCTGGAGGAGGAAATGTCAACCCACTCCAGTATTCCTGCCTGGGAAATCCCATGGACAGAGGAGCCTGGGGGGTTATAGTCCATGGGGTCACAAAGAGTCGGACATGACTGGGCAACTAACACCAACCACCCAAATGGTCCATGGGCAACTTAAAATTCTCCCATAGCTAAGCACAGATTTCAGTGTTTTCAAGTTCGGTTTTTAAAAGGAATTAACTAGGGAGAATAGGACCTGTGACAACTGTAAATAAGAATTAACTGAGTATTGGGGGAAAAAAATTACCCACCCAACTACATCTTATGTCTTACGGAAAAGGGGTGCTCAGCTCTGCCTTAGATTCGTATAGTGAGATTCCTTTCCTCCACTTTGATCATTTAATGTGAGAAACTTGGATAAGTGAGATTTGAGCTAAATTCTAAAAACGTGTCTAATATAGGAATCATATAGACAAATTTTAATAAAATAATTAACATGGAATATTCTTAATACAGAAAACACAGTGTTCATGACAGTGTTCACGCAGGCTCCCAGGAGAGCTGGCAGCCCCTAAAGAGAACCCTCATGGCCCCCCTGGGAGAATGCACCGTGAGTTGTCGTCTTTCTGACTCTGTCTCCCTCTGCCCTCACCACATCCTCTCTGTCTGGCCTCAGGCCTCTCACATGCTCAGTGTCCACTAGGACTAACTACAAAGGATTCAACCCTAAAATAATTTTGAACTGATTTTTCTTCAAAAATTGTGGTAGAACAGAAAGTTAAGTTGTCAGCTTAAAAACATTTCTGGAGGGTCTTAACTGTATTAAAAAATAATGCAAATTCAACAAAAGCTCTTCGGTGAGACAATCTTTATCTCTGTTCCTTCCTTTGCTAACTCAACTGGAAGGGCAATTATTTTTAGTTTCATAAAATTATTAGTTCCCAATTCTTGGCAGAACTATGTTATATATTCATGTGTATATATATATAAAATATATATATATAAGCTAAGTTGAAGGAATTCTAGAATGTTCTAGCATGTGAAAACAGTTTGGTTATTTTAATCTAAGAAATTTGCATATATTAACACTTTCTCAAATTCAAAGGTGAACCTTCAGTTTCTAGTCTATTTTGAAACCAAACATTTTTATATAAGATTTGACCTATTTCTTTAAGCTGCTAAAAAATTTTAAAAGGATATCATAAAGGTTATATGAAGTAAATGATAAAAATACATTAATACCTAAAAATAGTATTTGTGGAACAGGGACTGTGTGCCAGACGCAGCGCTCAGTGCCTCATACATTCATATTTAATCCCCATGCTAACTGCTGTTTTCCCAGTTTTCTGACTGTGGAAACGAGTTCTAAGCAGATTTGCTCAAAGTCATATAGGGAGTAAGTGACAGAGCTGAACATAGGCAGTTGAAGTTCCAGTGCTGAAAGTAATCATTGCAACTTTGAAAAACTAAAGGAAAAATATTTTTAGATTGCAGAATCCCTTTGTCAAATGCAGTCTGACATGTGTGGCTACTCTGGTTTCAAAGTGGGGCCTGCTTGTGGCCTCATTTCCAGAACACCCCTGTAGACAAGGAGCTCAGTCCCATCTTTTATACATGTGCAAAGCCCAGAGGGGGACACAGACCTGCCCAAGATCATACAACTACTTATGGCAGAACTTGGACCCGAATTCAGGTCTTCAGCCTGCCTGGCGAGCACCGCTCCTGCTATAGACTTGCTTCCACAGGAGTCTGCTGCGTGAGCGGTGTCTCGGTGCACGCAGCGGGGCCCTGGTGCACGGAGTGGGGCCCCGGTGCATGGAGCAGAGACGGTTACGTTGTGTTTCCTTCTACTGTACCATCTACCTTCTCCATGTAGATGGGATCTGTACAAAGCTTTATAGGATAACAGCCCTGGAAACAGGTGGGAAAAAAAGATGAATTCTCTCATCCCTGCTCCCATCCTGGGCTTCTAAGCTCGTGGGCAGCACTGTTGGCACTTCCTCCTGTCTGCTACTGTTCCCCAGATGTACTGCTGTGAGGTAGATTCCTTGGAAACTTACCTGTGTAAAATTCCCACACCTTTTAGGCACCGATGCTTTCTCACCGAGTCTGGTCTACTGCAGCACTTAACACATGCATTTATTTGTATAGCTCTCCAAGTTGCTGGAACTTTAGCTCCTGTGGCAGCTGGAAGATGTGCATTCTCTGCAGTGTTATCCTTACAACCCTTTCTGTTGAATTGGAATCAAGGATCCTTTTTCTTTTTTTGAATGCTTATTTACTCGTGGGGCCAATCAGTGTGATGGGATGGTGGGCTTCCTTTATGGGAAGGACCAAGGTCTGCTGATGCTAGCCCTGAACAGCTCCTGTGATGCTATGGTCTGTGCTGCTGCCTCTCTCTCTGTGCTGGGTGTCTAAGTGCTAAGACTGCAGGTCCTGTAACTTTGTTATTTGATGATCCTGTGTACCTCCAAGCCCGCTATAATTTATGATTTTTTTTTTCCAGATGAATGCTTTGTACCATTAAGCAGGCTTTTAATGATGGGCCTTTTGGCAAATGAATGTTTGCTGTTGTGTGAAAGCAGATTTTGGCATCTGCTTTCCATTCCTCCAGGTATGATTTTTTTCTTTGTTGTGTGCCTTTAATGTCTATGGAACTGTTGCAGAAAGAAGCTTAATGTGACATAAGCTAAATAAAGTGTTTTTTTTTTTTTCATAGTTTTGGCTTTAGAAATGTATTTGTTGGGAATATAAGAACTTTCGATAATTAGGCAAAGTCATCAGTGTTCCCAGTCTATTCTGAATTCTGTTCTGTTTTAGGTTTGCAGAGCTCTTTAAGAACTTGATGAAAATCAGACACTCTTTCGGGAAAAAGGCACATAAACAAAATGCTTACATATTGAGTTAAGAATCTCTGACTTAACCTTGACGACTTTTTAAACAGCAGCAATTTAATCTTTAGTCAGCTAATTTCACACTTGTGATTTATGAATGAAGGCACTGTGTGATCAAGTAAAATGCAGCTCACGAATATAAAAATACTGGTATGCAATGCATCAGCTTAGGGCGTGACCTTTTAAACTTAAAGAAAAAGTGGTGGTAATATTTTCACTTAAATTTCCCTGTAGGGTTATTGTAATCTTATTTTTTTTTTTTCATAGTTTTGGCTTTAGAAATGTATTTGTTGGGAATATAAGAACTTTCGATAATTAGGCAAAGTCATCAGTGTTCCCAGTCTATTCTGAATTCTGTTCTGTTTTAGGTTTGCAGAGCTCTTTAAGAACTTGATGAAAATCAGACACTCTTTCGGGAAAAAGGCACATAAACAAAATGCTTACATATTGAGTTAAGAATCTCTGACTTAACCTTGACGACTTTTTAAACAGCAGCAATTTAATCTTTAGTCAGCTAATTTCACACTTGTGATTTATGAATGAAGGCACTGTGTGATCAAGTAAAATGCAGCTCACGAATATAAAAATACTGGTATGCAATGCATCAGCTTAGGGCGTGACCTTTTAAACTTAAAGAAAAAGTGGTGGTAATATTTTCACTTAAATTTCCCTGTAGGGTTATTGTAATCTTTGAAAAGAGATGAATTATTTTAGAGTTAGAAGAGACTTGGAGGCTGCTTGGTAAAATGAAGACAGAGTCACTTCAGCTGGTCCCTTTACGCAAAGCTGCTGGTGAACTGCACACGTCCTGGAGCGTCTGAGCCACAGCAGGGCCGCCAGCATTGAAGTCTGGGCTTCATCTACTGACAAGCTGCCCTGGCTCCCCTGAGGTTTGTGCTTTGCAGAGAAGAGCAGTATTGGGATTGCTTCAAGTCCATGTAGCTCCTGAGTGTCAAGAGATGCAGGTTAGGACCAGGTAACCAAGCAACTGGATCAGTAACTTTTTAAAAAATATTCTTTTCCATTATGGTTTATCATGGAGTATTGAATATAGTTCTCTGTGCTATATAGTAGGATCTTGTTTATCCATTCTCTATATAAAAGCTTATATCTGCTAACCCCAACCTTTCACTCCATCCTTCCCCCAGCCCCACCTTTGGCCACCACCAGTCTGTTATTTGTCTGTGATTCTGTTTCATAGGTAGGTTCATTCGTGGCACATTTACATTCCACATTTAAGCGATACCATATTGTCTTTCTCGTTCTGACTTGACTTAGCATGATAATCTCTAAGTGGTATTCATGTTGCTGCAGCTGGTGTTATTTTGTTCTTTTTTACAGCTGAGTGATATTGCATATATGCACCACATCGCCTTTATCCATGCATCTGTTGATGGACATTTAGGTTGTTTCGATGTTTTGGCTACTGTGAACACAAGGGTGCATTTACCTTTATGAATTATAGTTTGTCTGGATATATGCCCAGGAGTGGGGTGGCTGACAACTCTATTTTTAGCCTCCCTCAGGAGCCTTCATATTATTTTCCACAGTGGTTACACCAATTTACATCCTCACCAACAGTGTAGGAGGTTCCTTTTTTTTTCCACACCCTCTCCAGCATTTGTTAATTTGTTGATTTTTTTACTGAGGCATAACTGATTTACACTGTTGTTAGTTTTAGGTGTTTAGCAAAGAGAATCTGTTATACATATATCCACTCTCTTTTAGATTCTTTTCCCATATAGGTCATTAGAGTTCCCTGTGCTATACAGTAGGTCATTAGTTACCTGTTTTATATATAACGGTGTGTGTGTCAATACCAATCTTCCAGTTCATCCCTCTCTCACCCCTACCCCTCCATAACCATAAGCTTATTTTCTAATCTGTAACTATTTTGTTTTTTTGGGTGAGTTCATATGTAGCTTTTAGATTCCACATATAAGCCATATCATATTTGTCTTTCTCTTACTTCACTCGGTGTGAGAATCTCTATGTCCATCCATGTTGCTACAAAAGGCATTATTTTGTTCTTTTTTATGGCTAATATTCCGCTGCGTACGTGTGTGTGTGTGTGTGTATACATCTTCTTTACCCATTCCTCTGTTGATGGACAGTTAGGTTGCTTCCATGTGCTGGCTATTGTGAATGTGCTGCAGTGAACGCAGGGTGCACAGTAGACCTTTTGATGATGGCTGTCAGTGTGAGCTGTTACCTCACTGTAGTTTTGATTTACTTTCCTCTAGTAATGTTGAGCATCTTTTCCCATGCCTATTGGCCATCTGTATTTCTTCTTTGAAAAAATGTCTCTTTAGGTCTTCTGTCCATTTTTGGATTGGGTTTTTTTTTTGTTGTTGAGTTGTACAAGCTGTTTGTATATTTTGGAAATGAAGCCCTTGTTGGTTGCATCGTTTTTGCAAATACTTTCTCCCATTCTGTAGGTTGTCTTCTCATCAAATGGTTTCCTTTGCTATGCCAAAGCTGGTTAACTTTGATTAGATTCTATTTATTTTTATTTCTATTGCTTTGGAAGACTGACCTAAGAAAACACTGGTGCCCTTTATGTCAGAGAGTTTTACCTATGATCATCTCTTCTAGGAGTTTTACGGTATCATGTCTTAAGTCTTTAAGCCATTTTATTTTTGTGCATGGTGTGAGGGTGTGTTCTAACTTCACTGATTTACATGCAGATGTCCAACTTTCCCAACACCACTTGCTGAAGAGACTGTCTTTTTCCCACTTATATTGTTGCCTCCTTGGTGGAAGATCAATTGATCGTAAGTGTGTGGGTTTATTTCTGGGCTCTCTATTCTGTTCCATTTGGATCAGTAACTTATCATTACACTCTTCGTTTGGGTGGGAAATAGCTAGTGGTGCTGGAATTGTAGGAAAGGCAGATGGCTTTGTCTGTTAACATTCATTAAACACTGTGTGTTAGTTGGCTCTGGAGGGAGCTGGGGATAAAAAATCTGAGTGAAATGATCCTTTCACATCCAGCTTGTGCTGCCCTCATCACCCCTACAAAACAGTAGAATATAAATCTTAGCTCAAAAATAGTAAAACCCATAAATCCCCTCAAATATTTTTAAAATAATTTTTGCTCTATGGAGGATTATGCATGACATTTAATGGCTTTGTAAATATAATCCACTATGACAAAGGTATGGCTTTTTTGTTTTAATGAGAAACATCTGAGTTGTACATACCACAAAGAGCTTCAAGTTTCTGCACCAATCCCCCATGGTCAAACAATTAAAACCTGAAGCATCACTTTAAGTGTGAAAAAGTCTTACAAAATTAACTTACAAAAATGTCCCTATCAAGTCCGTGGTTTGGCATTTACTGTACATTAGTCAAAAAAGCTCAAGCTAAAATTTGTTTTAAAAAAATCAAAGTTTACATTATTCATACAGATTCTGCATTGTTAAAAAATATGCACAAATAACCACATCCATGCAATATAATTTCTTTAAAAATTTAAAGCAGTATAAAGAGCAGACCTAAGTACTGAACAGATCATTTTGGCTTTATAACCTGTAGCTCAAGATTGCTGCTGATTGAAGTAAAATTAATTCTAAACAAACATCTTAAATATGATTGTTTCAATCAATCAGCCAAGGGTGTGTGAGTTTCTGAACCATTTCCAAGGTGGAATCTGCTTGTTTCTGTAATATATATACTATGTGATGAATACTACTGTTCACTGACCGTATTCACTACGTTTTAATAATGTGGTTTGACAAATCAGAATTCACAAAGTGCTTGGCTCTTCAGGAAACTGCTGTTTCCAAAGATCCCGAATCCAATCAATTGAGCTCTGCCAAACTGCCTGGAGTGACTGCTGCCCAGGGTCCCGAGAGAGCCCTCCCAAGTCAAGCCCAGAGGGAGGTATCCACAGCTGGTGGCCCTTGGACCAATGCTCAGCATCACTCACAGGTTGGACACCAGGTCAACAGGCTGGTGGCGTGGCACTGCGGGCCAGGCTGAGCCTCTATGTTGGGGGTGGCCCATTGGTGTACCGCAGCATGGGGTAGAAGGACCTGGCGAAGTTGTTAGCCTGAGTGCAGCTGTAGTCCTCTTCGGAGGAGGGCAGCAGGCAGGCCAGGAACAGCAGCAGCAGCAGGAGCAGCTGGAGGGGCAGCGCCGCCCTGATCACCCGAGAAAGGAAGGAGCGCTGAGGCTTGGAGCTCTCGGGGGCAGCGGGACCGGGCACCCTGGCAACAGAGGAGGTGAGAGCTGACTGGGAGTTTCCAGAGACCTCCCGTCACCTGAGCCCCTGCTTGTGTAAAGACCTGGCTAAGACTCCGTGTTCCCAATGCAGGGGGCCTGGGTTTGACCCCTGGTCAGGGAACTAGAGCCAGCATGCTGCAACTAAAAGATTCCAAGTTCTGAAACTAGGACCCGGCACGGAAGAGAAACCTAGCTCTACCCCTTCTAAATGGTAGACAAGCAGTTTTTACAAAGACCTTGAGAAGAGGCACTGGCAAGCCTGCTGGGGGAAGAGTTTAGGGCAGGAACCCACTGCTGTTACTGTGATGCTGTTACCTGCTGGTGGGCTTGTTCTTCTCTTTTGTTGTTTTCTCTGCTTCAAACTGCTGGATAAAAATAATCGAATTAGTAAATGGAAGATAAGAAAATACTGGGTTAAACTAGCAAGAGTAGTACTTTTCCAGCCTGTTGAGCTGTTGCTGATGGAGAGATCAAGAAGCCCCTTCAGCAGTGCCCGGAAAGGTGCCAACTTCCACAATCCCAGGGAGGAGTACCTAGCACAGGACAGCCTTTCAGTCAGGTCTTTAAAAGGTTCCCCCCCCCCCCTCAAATCTTTGGAGTAAGCCACTCCACTGATCAGCAGATTGAAGCAGAAATCTGCACTATCGTGAAATCCTGGAAGGGGGCTCTCACCTGGGCTTGGGGCGCTGGTGCAGATGCTGCTAGAGGCTCTCCGTGGTCTACCTCGTCCATGCTGGGCAGAGGGGAGTCTGGGTTCTGAAATCCACACAAGAGTTCAGGGGAACAGAAGGCTCTGAAAAGTTTCAAGAGCACAGAACCTGCTTCCTGCAGTTTCTTCACTGTACCGCTTACCCCTCCCCGACTCTGATCTTTCTAGAAAGAGAGGCTCTTCTAGTGCACTCACTCCGCGCTTCTAAAATGGCCTTCCTTAGGACTAGAGGGGCTGTAAACAAGGTGAGGCCAGTCACGTGCATTAAAAACCCACAGCCCCCAGGAGCAGGACAGACGGCTGGACACGTGGGGTAATAGCGTGGCCACGTGATCTGGGCTGCACAGGAGGAGAGGTGTACTCTGGGATGGAGGGGAGGGGCTGCTCTACATCTGGTGAGTCCCCTGTTCTGGGCTGAATCCCAGTTTAGAGAAGAAGGTAGACAAATCAGAGTGGTCAGAAGAGAGCGACCAGGACAGTGAGAGGACCAGGAACTGTCACGTGAGAAAAGTGAGGGCGTGAAGGCAGAGATGACGCAGGGACTTGGCCTGTTGGACTGTGAGGAAAGCTTTACCGTTTGCATCTAACAGGACAATTTTATATTTAAGAGCAACAAGGGGACTCACCTGGCTTCGCTGCAAGGACACTAAGTCTTGGGACACTTGCTCAAGCAACTGTTTGAGTTTCTTCTCAATAACATGGACCTTCTCTTCAGCCTCAATGTAGTCTTCTCCATGCCCCTTGATAAGCAGGGTGCTGGAAATCTCTTGTAAGGAGTTAACTTGAGGCTGACGTTCCACTAGCTCCTTTTCCAGTTGCTAGGAATAAAAAAGTGTGTAAAACAGCTGCTTATCAAAAGGGAAGCGAGTGTGGCCGGAAGCAGCTTTCTCAGTGCCGGGGAAGTTCCGGGATGGATGGTGGCTGGTGCTCATCCAGAACCACCCCCTTCTCCTATTTGCTAGTCCCCAAGCCTGGCATCATCTAGATAGCAAGTTGGTCACACTCCATTCCTATTTTCTCAAATTCCTTGTCATTCTGGAGACGTGATGCTGGGGAAATTAGAGGAAATGAGTGAGAGGGTGGTTTGGGAAGACTAGGCCCTCATCCAGTAATGGCAGGAAGTCAAGAGAAAATCTAAAGTGGATAAATTGAGAGAGCACAGCTTATGGTTAGAAAGAGAGGGAGCAAGTGAATCTGTTTGTATTGTCTTGCTCGATGTCTAAAGTGGTAGCCACTAGACAATATGTGTCTACTTAAAGTAATTAAAAGTCCACTGCTCTGGAGAGTGGGGCTTTACAAAGATTTTAATACAAAAAATATTTTTTAAACTGATCAGCATTTCAATTAAATTTAAAATATTAAACCACATATAAATACATGGATAAAAATGTCACCCTGAGTGCAAGTGAGAATACATGGGTCTCATTTTCACTTGTTGGTGAAATATACACAAACACAACTACCCCCTAGGAGAAAGACTGTGTGGATATAGAAAATTCATAGCACTCACCAGGGCTGCAGGGGAACCAAACACCATATTTCTTCCCAAATGAGCTCTATTCACAATGGAGAAAGACTTTACACGGACTTAAGGTTCCCAGGATATTGCTAAACGCCTATAGCCTCCCTTCTAAAGCAGTTTAGACTTCTGCTCTAGACCACGGCGCTTCACCTTTGCGCTCATCCCACTTCAGCAGAGGGATGCCAACCCGGAACATGAAGGTAGAACACCAGTGGACATTGTTTCCAGAAATGCCAGGTGAGGCCACTCGGTACTGAGGTCCCGCACAGGCCAGTGGTAGCGCAGGGTCCCTTAGGAGGGAACTTACCATGAGTTCTTCCTGACACGCCAGGAGAACCTGGGGGTCTGCCTCCGGGTCAGTGACATGAGCCTTCTGCCGCCGGCTCTCAGCACCCGCTAACCACAGCAGCAGGCTTTGACTCAGCTGGTGAAAGTCCTTAAAAACAACAGACATCAGAGCACTGCCCTTTCTGTCTGTGAAGGCAGGTGTGCTGGGAAGCAACTTGCTATTGATAATCCATCAACATCACTTGCTCTTCTGGGTCATAATCAGAGACTAAAGGGCCAGATTTAAACTAGATGCCAGGGCCCCCCCAAAGGAGGGGAAGCAGGACAGGAAAGCACTTGGCACATCCCAGGAGGCATGCTGAACTCTGCCAAGTGCAAAGTATTAGCTGGAAGGTGGGTGTCAGCATGCCCCCCACAAATTACTCAATGAATGTGCTGATTCAGTGATCGAAGGAGACCCCTCAACTGAACCGACTATGGCCCAGGGACAGGGCTGCCCGTGGGCTCGGTGGTGGGCTCCTGTCCTCTAAGATGGGGCCAGAGCTAACTCGGGCTGGCCATTTACTATGTGTCAGGTGCTGGGCCAAGGTTACACATGTGGAGTTGTAGAAAATACCCTGTGAGGTAGGCACTGGAATTATCCCCATTTTTCAGATGAAAAAACCGAGGTCTAGAAGGTTCAGTGCTTTCCCCACAGTCACGCAGCTACTAAAGCTACAGAGCTGGGTTAAGCCGCTCCCTGTTCAGGGCCAGATCTCTTAATCACTCTGCCATCCAGCCTTCTTGGCAAAAGGACAGACACGGTGCAGTGCTGGTGTGACATTTCCAACCTACTGGAACGCCTGCCCACCATATACTATCGGTGGGCCTGGGTGGCAGAGTGGGAAGCGCAGGGCGAGCATCAGGTATCTTAGACAGCAGGTGGGCCTCTTGGGAGACAAATGGTAAAGCACATGCTTCTTAAGCACAAGCCGTATTTGGCTGTGCCAGAGCCGCCTGACGGTGATAAAAATACCTCTTCTCCCGCCCATGTGGGCCTGGCTGTGCCCCAGACGAAGCCTTGGGCACTGGCTGGGTGCTGACTCGGCATACCTGGCACTGCATGAGTGACCGCCGCAAACCCTCTCTCCAGCTCTCCACCGCGCCCAGGGCCGTGTTCCAGCGCAGGGTCAGCTGGCCGACTCTATCTTGGAGTTCTTTGGACTCGGCGCTCTCACTCTGCAGAAATTCTTTGCTGTTCACGTTGACAGAGACCACTAAGGCCTTGTAGGTGTCAAAGGCTTTCAGTATCTCCTGCAGCAGAGGGAAATGGCTGGGTCAGGCACTCTGAAAACAGTGATGTGGGGTTCATTTTGAACCTCTGTGGGGAACAGATCTTCCAGACAGTCCTCCGAGCTTTGGTCCCAGATACCAGAGCAGCGTGGCCTGTGACTGGCTGAGAGGCATCAGGTGAGGGAGCTGCCATACAAGGTCACAACTTGGCCGGCCAGCTGACCAGGCCCAGGGCGGCGGCCTGTCTCCTGGTGGACCAGCTATACTGGAGGCGTGAATGGACCCCCTGACCTCTATTTGGCTAAATAACATTTCTGGATCAGATTAAAAGTCTTCCAGGTAAAACACATGAAGCTATCCAGCGTTTGCCTCTTAGGCATC
>SJYT01081938.1:0-30298 GCA_006410635.1 Cephalophus harveyi
GAAGGGAATGGCAAACCACTTCAGTATTCTTGTCTTTAGAACCCCCTTACATGAAGGTCACTTAAATTGAAGAGTGTCATTGTCAAAGAGGAGAGAAAATTCAATTGTTAGCGTTCTAAGAACTGAAAGTTGTAGTTAAAGAATAGTGTTATGCTTAAGAGTCATTTTTATTTAGAGATAAAAGGAACTGAGTTTAATAGAATAAAATAGAACATTGAACGTAAGTACCTGTGTTTAGTGTAGATACACTCTATGTAATACACTTTTTGATACACTGTGTGTGATATGTCATTGTTTCTCAGGTTGCTCTATCAGAGGCGGTAGGAAGACTCTTCTTGTGTGAGTGCAGGAGACACGCGCAGAGAAGGGCTTCCCCTGCCAGCGCCTGAAGTACCTGCGCCTCCCCCATAGGTCAGTGTTCCTATTTGTTCATTTCTATGAACTTCCGATAAGACATGTTTTGTCATCTTTCTATCTCAGCCAAAACAGAGAGTCCCTGGCTTATTGTGAAGTAGTGAAGTGAAAGTCACTCAGTTGTGTCCGACTCTTTGAAACCCCGTGGACTATCCAGTGCACGGAATTCTCCAGGCCAGAATACTGGAGTGAGTAGCTTTTCCCTTCTCCAGGGGATCTTCCCAACCCAGGGATCAAACCCAGGTCTTCCGCATTGCAGGCAGATTCTTTACCAACTGAGTCACAAGGAAAGAGTCTTGTTGTATACAGTTGTATCTAATATGCCTTATTATAATGTCTATTGACCTCACCAGAAATGAAATATTGATCACTCTTTTTCAATCCTTACATACATATGTTTACCCTTCTCCTCTCTTCATCTTTCCTTTGTACTTCTTTTACATGTTTCTTAGATGAATTATATCAATTATCATCTCAGCAGCACATTCAGTCTTTGGCCATCTGAAGTTTTCTTAGAAGGGAGCTATGCTCAGAATCCTAAGGAGTGTTAGTGTTCTAGAGAATATTGTATTCACAGTAACATTGAGCAGAAAGCACAGAATTCCTGTCTACATCCTACCTCCCCAGAATAAGCACATGTTTTCTCCCCATTATCACATTATATCTCAGAGTGGTGTGTTTATTATGATTTAGGAACCTCCACTGACACTTCATTATCACTCAAAATCTACGGTTTCACATTAGTGTTTACTCTTGGTGTTGTGCATTTTGTTAGTTTTCACTGATATACAGTAACAAGGATTCACCTTTATAATATCCAGAAGTGTTAGACTGCTGAAAGTCACTTGTGATCACCTATTCATCAGTCCCATCACCCTAACTGCTGGGAAGCAAAGTTTGTTTCACTGTCCTCATATATTTCTCTTTTCTTTTTTCCCATATATTTTTCTTTTCCTGGAATGTCTTATAGTTGGACTCATGAAGTATGTATGCTTTTCAGCTTAACTTCATTCACTTAGAGATACGAATAAAAGAATGCTCCTTGGCTCTTGATTGCTCTTTTTTTTTTTTTTTAGAACTGAGTAATATTCCTTGGCCTTGATGTACCAGAATTTCTTTATCCATTCATCTTGGTTGTTTTCAAGTTTTCTAATTGTGAGCAAAGTGGCTATATACATCCCATTACAGGTCTTTTTAAAAAAATTATTTTATGGATATAGGTTTTCAAATGATTTGGGCAAATTCAAAGGAGCATGAGTCTTGACTTACGTTGTAGGAGGATATTTAGTTTTGTAACAAATTGCCTTATTGTCTTTCAGAAGATATGCACTGTTTTTCATCACCTTAGGAAATGAAACAAATTTCCTGATATTCCATCCTCTCAGTATTTGGTTCTTCTTTGGGATTTTGACCATTCTTGTCCATGTGCTGTGGTATCTCATTGCTATTTTAAAGCCCTCTTGCTTGTCAGGCATTTTTATTTTTAACTTCCCTTCCTTTTCTCTCATCCTTTGTCCCTTGAGTGAATCCCNCTTCTTTGGGATTTTGACCATTCTTGCCCATGTGCTGTGGTATCTCATTGCTACTTTAAAGCCCTCTTGCTTGTCAGGCATTTTAATTTTTAACTTCCCTTCCTTTTCTCTCGTCTTTTGTCCCTTGAGTGAGTCCCCAGGCTTTTGTTTCTATGTAAGTCCCACTGTGGCAAGTTGGGGTCAGGCCTGAGGATTTTTAATTGTGAAAAGAAGCTTCCTAATGCTCAACAGGACTCTCAACTCAGAGGTTGGGCAGGTTTTCATTTACGTTCTTGAGGGTAAATGAAATGACAGAAGGGACATATCCAAACTGGGCTGTGCTTCTCTCCTGTGTCACATAAAAGAGTAACTTTCCTTTTCTTTCTCCACAGAAACGGAGGATTGCGCACACTGCAGGACTTCGGAAATAACTCATTTGCTGAATCTTGAGAGTGAAGAAGCTGAAGATTCTGGTGAGGTGTCTCAACTGCTGGGATCACGTAAGTGTCCCAAAGACCTAGAAATGGCGATGCTTAAATGCCAAGATGACTGGTCCAAGGAAGACATTGTGCAGTTACTGGAAAGTATGGAGAAAAGCATTCCATCCAGTGATGGGCACACGTTCAAAACAACCCAGTCGGTGATGGACTGGGAAAGAGTAGCTTTTAAAGATTTTTCTGGGGAAATGTGCAAACTCAAATGGTTAGAGGTTTCCCATAAGGTGAGAAAGTTTCGCACACTGAAAGAATTAGTCCTGGAAGCTAAGGAAAATGTTAGCAATCCTTCTAAAAAACACAAGAAAACACAGAAAACACAAGAAAACACCAGAAAACACAAGAAACATGCTTATTTGTTCAAGAAGTCCCTGACAGCATACCGCCACATTTCCCAAGTGATGCGACCCCAGAACATCCAAAAACACCCCAAGATAAGCAACCAGGAGCTGACCAGGGTTCTGCCTGAGGAACACAGGAAGGTGCCTGAGCAGCCGAGGGTGAAAAACAGTCAGGATCTTGAGAAAGAGAAAAAGGATTTTAGGGAGAAAGTGGCTCTGTTCAGAGCACAGCACCCTGATCTAGTAAGAAAAGCATTCCATCCAGTGATGGGCACATGTTCAAAACAGCCCAGTCAGTGATGGACTGGGGAAAAGTAGCTTTTAAGGATTTTTCTGGGGAAATGTGCAAACTCAAATGGTTAGAGGTTTCCCATTAGGTGAGAAAGTTTCTCACGCTGAAAGAATTAGTCTTGGAAGCTAAGGAAAATGTTAACAATCCTTCCAAAGAATACAAGAAAACACAACAAAACACCAGAAAACACAAGAAACATGCTTATTTGTTCAAGAAGTCCCTGACAGCTTACCACTACATTTCCCAAGTGATGTGACCCCAGTACACACAAAAACACCCCAAGATAACCAACAAAGAGCTGACCAGGGTTCTGTATGAGGAACATAGGAAGGTGCCTGAGCATCTGAGGGTGAAACACAGTCAGGATATTGAGAAAGAGAAAAAGGATTTTAGGGAGAAAATGGCCCTGTTCAGAGCACATCACCCTGATCTAGTCCCAAACCCCAAGAAATCTGGTGTCCCCAAAAGAAGTGAAATGAAAGTGCCAGAGCAGTATCAGGAGAATGTTCAAAAAGTGAAGTCTTCCAGAGAAAACAATTTACCCATGAAGTGGAAATTCCACAGAGAGCCCAAGAAGCCCCCGATGAATGGATATCACAAGTTTCACCAGGATCACTGGTCGAGCAGGGAGCTGAAAGTGATGTCCCCGAGGGAGCGCATGGTGGAGATCAGTAGGCGCTGGCAGTGGGTCCCCAGGACCAGAAGGAGCTTTATAAGAAGCAGGCGGAGGAACTGCAGACACAGTACAAGGTGGACCTTGATCTCTGGCTCAGGACTCTGTCTCCTGAAGAATATGCTGCCTACAGAGAGGCGACCTGTGCTAAGTGTAAGAACATGGGCATGATGGGGGGCCCAAACCCCAAGATTAGAAGGATGAGTCTGCACTCCCCATCATCAGGGAATCTGCAAGGAAGGCTTAGAGAGGACCCAGTGCTTCAGACTGCAGAGTTAGCATCATCAGACACGACTGGAGAACATTCTCCTGCCTCATGGAAATCAGAGGAAAATGTGGAAGAGCAGGAAGGCAGCTGTTACTCAGCCCCCAGCAGTGAGAATGAAGATGGAGATTCTGAGCCGGGGGACCACGGCTCCAGCTCTTCGTCCCTAGGAGGCTCCTCTGACTCGGATTCCAACTGAGTTTAGTTCACAACCTGAAGGGACAGAACTTTCAGCAAAAGCCCATGGGCTCGTCTCTCCATGCCTTTTCATTGCTTTGCGTCTTTCCCTCCCTCTTCATACAAAGTGGGACCTCTTGGAAAGAAGGCATCTTGTGCTGTAATTTCTGGCCTCTCCATCTACCCCACGTTCACCCGAGAGAAAGCCAATGCAATGACACCTCGTGGAATAAACCCTGAGCTGACTGGGCTGGGGGGGCGCCCTGGACTAGACTGAGCTCCCTGAACTGGAAAGGCTTGCTCTCCTCACCCTCTGCCTGCCAGATGTGTGAGGGGCTCCAGGGGTCTGTGAGCCCCTTCTCTGTGACCTTTCCCTCAGGACTCGGGCAGTGAGCTCGGAAGGGGAGAGATCTGATTGACTGGAAGTAGGAGACTT
This sequence comes from Cephalophus harveyi, assembly GCA_006410635.1. Classification (NCBI taxonomy): domain Eukaryota; kingdom Metazoa; phylum Chordata; class Mammalia; order Artiodactyla; family Bovidae; genus Cephalophus; species Cephalophus harveyi. Next base: position 4,604 of record SJYT01081938.1, read on the forward strand.
GCCTTAAAGAAAGCTGTCAGGCCCTGATGTCTCTGGCCCTTCTCTCTGAGGTGAGGAGCTGGCCCTTCCTTACCTTGGAAGTGGGGCCGGCACGTGGGCAGCAGCATTTCCATGTGCGTGCATCCCATTAACTGTCTGTGAGATTTTCTCACTGATCAAAACTTCGAAATTTAAAATGTGTAAGCCCTCCACTTGAATTAGCTTTTCCTTAAACCCAGCCTCCTCTGACCCAGTGGCCCTGAGTTTTCAGGCCATGTCTGAATTTCTGCAGGTTTCTGCCCCAGCCACTTCCTCCTGCTCCAGGCTGTAAGTAAATCATGTTTTTACCATAGACTCAAATTGTATATATTAGGACTTGTATAGTTTGTGTGTCAGTATTTTAGTTCGCAGTTACCAAACTTTTTGGGAATTCATCTACCACTATGACACACTTTTATTGTTTTGGTTTATTGATGTATTTGAAAGTATATTTAAAGCTGGTGCCACCTCATTAAGCTTTTTTTTTTTTTTTTTTACCACGGCTCCAGCTCTTCGTCCCTAGGAGGCTCCTCTGACTCGGATTCCAACTGAGTTTAGTTCACAACCTGAAGGGACAGAACTTTCAGCAAAAGCCCATGGGCTCGTCTCTCCATGCCTTTTCATTGCTTTGCGTCTTTCCCTCCCTCTTCATACAAAGTGGGACCTCTTGGAAAGAAGGCATCTTGTGCTGTAATTTCTGGCCTCTCCATCTACCCCACGTTCACCCGAGAGAAAGCCAATGCAATGACACCTCGTGGAATAAACCCTGAGCTGACTGGGCTGGGGGGGCGCCCTGGACTAGACTGAGCTCCCTGAACTGGAAAGGCTTGCTCTCCTCACCCTCTGCCTGCCAGATGTGTGAGGGGCTCCAGGGGTCTGTGAGCCCCTTCTCTGTGACCTTTCCCTCAGGACTCGGGCAGTGAGCTCGGAAGGGGAGAGATCTGATTGACTGGAAGTAGGAGACTTGCCTTAAAGAAAGCTGTCAGACCCTGATGTCTCTGGCCCTTCTCTCTGAGGTGAGGAGCTGGCCCTTCCTTACCTTGGAAGTGGGGCCGGCACGTGGGCAGCAGCATTTCCATGTGCGTGCATCCCATTAACTGTCTGTGAGATTTTCTCACTGATCAAAACTTCGAAATTTAAAATGTGTAAGCCCTCCACTTGAATTAGCTTTTCCTTAAACCCAGCCTCCTCTGACCCAGTGGCCCTGAGTTTTCAGGCCATGTCTGAATTTCTGCAGGTTTCTGCCCCAGCCACTTCCTCCTGCTCCAGGCTGTAAGTAAATCATGTTTTTACCATAGACTCAAATTGTATATATTAGGACTTGTATAGTTTGTGTGTCAGTATTTTAGTTCGCAGTTACCAAACTTTTTGGGAATTCATCTACCACTATGACACACTTTTATTGTTTTGGTTTATTGATGTATTTGAAAGTATATTTAAAGCTGGTGCCACCTCATTAAGCTTTTTTTTTTTTTTTTTTTAAAACTTTGCTGGCTATTTTCATTTTTGATTCTCATGGACAATTAGTATCACACAAGTATATGAAAAGTGTTGAATTTGGAGACTTCCTCTTCATCCATGATGTCTTAGTGCAATATTTTATTCCTCATGAAAGTACACTTGTGGAACTTACTGTAGAGCACATGGAACTCTGCTCGGTTTTGTGTGGCAGCCTGGATAGGAGGGAAGTGTGGGGAAGGATGGACACAGGTATATTCATGGCTGAGTCCCTTTACACTTTACCTGAAATTACCAGAATATTATTACTTCTCTCCTCTCTCTCTCTCTCTTTTTTTTTTTTTTTACATATTAATTTACTTATCTTTCACTGAGCTCAGTCTTCTTGCAGTGCAGGACATGTTTCCAGTTAGGGGGGGCTGGGGCAACTCAGTGCTCAGCTTCTCCATGGGGTGGTTTCCCTGAGTTTGGAGCAGGGCCCTAGAGCAGTGGCTCAGTAGTTGTGACACGTGAGCTTCAGTGCTCCAGGGCTTGTGAGATCTTCCGGGACCAGGAATCAAATCCATGTCCCTTGCATGGGAAGGCAGATTCTTAACCACTAGACCAGCAGGGAAGACCTACCACAGAATTATAATGGGCTATACTGCAATACAAATAAAAACTGTTTAAAGAAACAGGCAGGAAAACACAAATACTAGATGAATATAGGCTGAAATTCTGAATTTTATAATAGAAAAAGACAACATTGGTTAAAATACTAAAATATGTATTTATCTGTTCCTTCACCTATACATGAACTGGGAATAAACACCAGTCTTATAAGATTAATTTAAGATTAGATTTAGTGCTTCCAAAATGACTTGTTCACAGTTCATTCACATCCACAAAATGTTAAGTGGGTTTCTTTCCTCTAGGAAAATCTAAACATATCTTTTGGTTGAAAAGACTCAGGGAGGAAAGCAGGAAGCACTGTTCACGGCCTGCCAGACAGCTTCTCCCTTTTATTCTAGAAATGGGAATGAAGCCAGGAGTCTAGCAGTTCAACCCCAGAGATAATGCTGTCTCTTTGGCTGTGGGACCCGGCTGCTCCACGTCATTAGACCTTCCTTTCCAGAACCTGCCCAGCCTGCACTTCTGCCGCCTTCACTGTAGAAGGACAGGCAGCAGCAGGAGGAAAGCAGGGTCAGGGTCTCACCTCTCAGGATTCTCAGGCTGCCATTTCCTCCTCCAGGAGATTTCCCATCCCAGGGATCAAACCCAGATCTCCTGCGTTCCAGGCAGATTCTTCACCCACTGAGCCACCGAGGAAGCCTGGGCTTGGCTCTTAAATACTCCCATGAAATAAAATGGCTCTACTTTCAGGTGGTGACTCATGTTTTAGTCGACAGTTTCCATCTAATCCCTGGAACTCAGCTGAGTGGGGACAAGACACTGTGGGTTGGGAAAAGGTCTTGGAAGAGCAGGTCAAATGGCAATAAAATAAACAAACTAAAACATGGCATGTATGCTTTATTCAGTGATTTTACAGAAGATCATAGCAGAAAGGTATCTTCTCAGGTGGCTCTGAGGAACTGTTCAAAAGTTATAAGGGGAGCCAGAGTACATAAGGTCATGGGCTGAATAAACATTCAGAAAGCATCAAAAGATTACTGTGGATGATGGACATGATACATTTTAAATTAATGATTTTCATGCTTTTAAACAATTGTTATTTATTTATTTTTATAACCTTCTTTATTTGTTTGCTTATTTTTTGGCTAGGTCTTCCTTGCTGAGCGCAGCCTTTTCTGGTTGTGGCAACCAAGGGTACTCTCGAGATGAAATGCATTGACTTCTCCTTTTGGAGGCATCTCTCATCACAGAACATGGGACCGGGGTGAGGATGTCAGTGGTCATGGCCCCTAGGCTCTAGTTGGGTGCTCAGTAGTCATGGTGCTTGGGCTTAGTTGCTCCACAGTCTGTGGGGTCTTCCTGGACAGGGATCCAGCCTGTATCCCTGGCGCTGACCAGTGGATTCTTAACCACAGGACTGCCAGGGAAGTTCTTTTTCATGTTTTTCTCTGTGAAAAGTGGTAATAGTCTGGGCTTATTGAAGTCATGGTTATGACATGCATCTTAACTCCCTCAGGTCACCATCCTGTTTTCCTCTCCTTGAATTCCCCTCAGGGCACACTGTTTGGGGGGCTGCAGTGTAGATAACAGCCTTTTGCTGGAACATCCTTTACTGAAATGACAAGTGAAATATTTATCCCCAAGCAAAAGCTTAGGAGAAGACTGGAAGCAAAACTGAGTTGCTGTTAAGTTGCTCTGTCGTGTCTGTCTCTTTGTGACTGCAAGGAATGCATCATGCCAGGCTCCCCTGTCCTTCACCATCTCCCACAGTTTGCTCAAATTCATGTCGATTGAGTTGGTGATGCCATCCAACCATCTCATCCTTTGTCAACCCCTTCTCCTCCTGCTATCAATCTTTCCCTGGATCAGTTTTTTTTTTTTTTTTTTTTTTGCATAATGGTATATATTTAATGGTATTTATGATTAGTTAATATAATTTTAATTAATTTATTTATTTTAATTGGAGGCTAACTACAATATTGTAGTGGTGTTTGCCAGACATTGACATGAATCAGCCATGGGTGTACAGGCATCACGGTCTTTTACGATGAGTCGGCTCTTCCAATCAGGTGTCCAAAGTACTGGAATTTCAGCTTCAGCATCAGTACTTGCAATGAATATTCAGGATTGATTTCCTTTATGATGGACGGGTTTGATCTCCTTGTAGTTCAAGGGACTCTCAAGAGTCTTCTCAAGCACCACAGTTTGAAAGCATCAGTTCTTCAGTGCTCAGCCTTCTTTATGATCCAACTATAGGACTTTGGGCCAATCACCTATCTCACAACTTTAGCTCAGTTGCCACCCTGAATTCTCAGACCTAATTGCTTGCTTTCTCCCCAGATGCCCAAGGACCCCCCTTGGCCCATCTGGCAGTAACTGGCAGGTTACAGAGTCAGACTTGCCCCATCTGTCCCAGAGCCCAAACATGCACCAGCTCAAAGGCCTGGATCTGAGTGGGGTCACCATGATGGACTTTAGTCCTGAGATCCTCCAGGTTCTTCTGGAACAACTTGCAGCTTCCCTTCAGGAACTGAACTTAGAGCAGTGTGGGATTACAGAGTCCTAATGTGAGTCCATCCTGTCTGCCCTGAGCCACTGTTCAAGCTTTGGACCTTTAGTCTATGTGAGAACATCCTTTCTGGCCATCCTGAAGAAGCTTCTGAGTCACACCACTGGGATGAGCAACTTAAGTGATGAGTTTGATCCTGCCCCTCAGAAGAGCTGCAGCCTTCATGGAGCCGTCCACCTAGGCCAACTCGTCCAGCTTCAAGATAAACTCATTGAGATTATGTGGGATTAAGACATCCAAGGTCCATCTGGTTTAGCTTCAGCCTGTGGCCTCACTGGGGCGATAAGACATTCGATCCCGAGGAGCCCTTTCTGTACCACTGTTACACTCCTCTTAGCTGGATGCATCTGTCAAAGTTTACTTCTGGTTACCTGAAAACTAAAATCTAGGCAGTAGATGCATCAGGAATGGAAAACCAATCCTTGGTTTCAGACATCAGCTCAACGTGAATGGAAAGGAAAGATGGTTCTGTGGGGATGCTGGATTGCAAGGGGAAATGTAGATTCAGGGAAGTGTTGGAACTTTTGGGATATGTATTTGATATGTAATCAAATATGCACCTCAATTTTTGGAGCTGCATGTGGGTTTGAGACCCACATGTTGGAATTTTCCTTGGGTAGATGCTTCTAAAGCAATTGTCAGAAATAAAGAAACTTTTATTGAAGACCAATTGCTGCCTTCCCTGATTTAGTACTCTCTTTTTCAGCTTATACCTCAGCAATCTCCAGTTATTGATTTTTTTAAAAAAGCACTGTATTGTCTATGATCCAAAACTTTACCAATCCTGCACATTCTTTCTTCTGTTAAGAGCATCTCTTAACCTTTGCTTATTTCTTTGGATTTCCTGTTCCTCACTGTCTCCCAGAGTTTGCCCAATTTCTTGTCCATTACACTGGTTTTACCATCTAGCTATCTCATTCTCTGATGTCCTCTTTTCTTTCTTCCCTCAATATTTCCCAGCATCAGGGACTTTTCCAATGAGTCGGCTGTTCACATAAAGATGACCAAAATACTGGAGCTTCAGCTCAGCATCAGTACTTCCAATGAATATTCAGGACTGATTGCTTCCCTGATGGCTCACTGGATAGTCTCTTGCGTGCAGTGCAAGAGACCCGGGTTCAGTCCCTGGGTTGGGAAGATCCCCTGGAGAAGGAAGTGGCAACCCAGTCCAGTACTCTTGCCTGGAAAATTCCATGGACTGAGGAGTCTGGTAAGCTACAGTCCATGGGATCGCAAAGAGTTGGACATGACTGAGCGACTTCAGTTTCAATTCAGTTTCCTTTAGGAATGATGGGTTTGATCTCCTTGCTGTCCAAGGGCCTCTCAAGAGTCTTCCCCAGTACTACAATTTGAAAGAGTCAGTTCTTCAGTGCTCAGCTTTTCTTATGGTCCAACTCTCATATAGCCATGTAATGGCTACTGGAAAAACCATAGCTTGACTATACAAAGTGGTGTAGACAAAGAGGTGTCCCTGCTTTTTAATATGCTGACCCAGTTTGCCATAGCTTTCTATCCAAGAAGCAAGCATCTATTCTTCAAACCTCAGAGCTTTATTGTTTTTCTTGCTCACTCTCAGGAAAATTAAACAGATGTAATAAAAGATATGGTAATTACCACAGAGATGGAAATTCATATCTGTGAGAATCATGATCAGCATGCCGAGATGTCCAGAGGGTTATCATTAAGATGAAAGCACTGGTGATTGCAAAGTTCTGGGAATTTGTATTGTATTTCCACTCAACTTTCTGTATTTTATTGAATATTCTCTGTTATCAGATTCTTTTCCATGACCAGTGTTGAAAATAAAGGCATAATCTTTTTAGAAAATCTAGAGCAAACATACAATGAATTGGAGAAATGGAGACAGGAGCAGCTTGCATGAAGGAAGAGAATGAGGAACTCAGTTATTTAGACTTCATAGATAAAGAAGAATATACAGTATTTACTTTCTCTGACACAGTTCACTTAGCATAATGCCTTCAAAATTCATCCTGCTTTGTGAAATATGGTAGGATATCTTTCTTTTCATGATATAATAATACATATATACATGTTTGTACATATATATATATATACACTTGTGAGAAAGAAGTTTGGGAGAGATGCTTCTTCTATCTGTAGCATTAGAAAGTGTTTTTATTTGGGAAAACTAAAAAAGCATGGTAAAAAAAATGAAGTTTTCTTTCGAAAGTAATATTCATGGACATATATATTGACCAGAAGAGTTATTTCTTCTATATGTTTATATTGTGGTATTGACACTGGGCTACAATTGATTTTCCCCAAGTTGGGATTTTAATAAATAATAATATTTCACCAAAGACTGATGATAAGTTTTCTATGGACCATGCATTTATAACCATTTGTCAGTCTCTGTGGTCAGTTATGAGACCACAGGGACACTGTTCCTTACCGTTTATTGGACAATATCTAACTTGGTAGTTTGTTAAGAAAAAAAAATCAGTACATATTGGTATTTACAATCCAGCAATTTTGCTCCTTTCAGATGACTTGAAACACTCTGTCCATGCAAACATATGCACGTGGAAGCTTAGAGCAGCTTTATTCTTCATTGCCAAAGCTTGAAAGGAACCAAGCTGTCCTTTAGTAGGTGAAAGAACCAATGAACTGTGATATATACAAACAACGAAATGGTATTAAACCATGAAAAGTCATGGAGGAAACCACAATGTCTATTACTAAGTGAAAGAACCAATCTGAGAAGCCTACATACAGTGAGCCCAACTACATGACATTTTACAAAAGGTAGACTCAGAGAACAATGAAATAATCAGAATTTTCTCCAGGGGTAGAGGTGGAGGAGGGATAAACAGGCAGAGCAGACACCCTGTGTGATTTTACAGTGTCCTTATATACTTTTTAGAAGTCATAGGACAAACGACACTAAGAGGGAAGCACCATAAAAACTTTCCACTTTGCATGATCATAATGATGTGTCAATGTGGGCCCATCAGTTGTAATAAATATACCGGCAGAATGCGGAACATTGACAGTTAAAAAGGTGATACCTGTGGACATAGAAGGATTTGGTGGAAACTCTCTGCACCGTGTCCTCTATTTTACTTTGAACAGAAAAGTGCTCTTCAATATAAAGTCTACTTTAAAAAGGATAATTGCAATCCAGTTCTGAAATCTTATTCTAAATATTTTTAAAGAAGCTGTTTTTTGAATGATCTTTGAAATCCATTTTAAAGATATTTTTCTTTGGAGACTCCAAATCCACATGCACCCTTTCACTAAATTTTCTTTATAATTTTAAAAGACAGTATATATCTTCTATGTTTATAAAATGTGTGTTAGTCACTCAGTCATGTCCGACTCTTTGCAACCCCATGGACTGTAGCCAGACAAGCTCCTCTGTCCATGGGATTCTCCAGACAAGAATACTGGAGTGGCTTGTCATTCCCTTCTCCAGAGGATATTCCCGACTCAGGGATCAAACCCTGGTCTCCTGCATTGCAGGCAGATTCTTTACCATTTGAGTTACAGGGAAGTCCTTATGTTGATATAAATCCCAGCACAAATGCATTCACATTACAGCAGATGTTTATGGGATGCTGAACCACACAGCCCTGCTTGCAACATTAATTCATGTCCTGTCTGCTGATGTACTAGCAGGTCACCTAGGAGTCCTGAGCTCAGGATGTCTGTCCCCAGAGAGGGGGGAAATCTTTCCTATGACCAACTCCTGCCCCTTCCTGTGACAGCTACTAAAGCAGCTTGGGGGAATTCTGATTCATTCATGGCCTCATATAAGTGCTGAGCCCTCCTTCTTTCCTTCCTGTTATAGGAATATAGAGTAAGCCTGAGGATTGAAGACTCCTGGGGGTGTCTGCTAGCAAGGGAAAAGAAGGCAAGGACTCATTTATTGAGCTCATACTCTATACCAGGTCCAGTGCCAAGGCCTTAACATGTTTCATCTTATTGATTTCCAGGATAAGGCTTCCCTGGTAGCTCAGGGTGTAAAGAAGTTGTCTACAATGTGGGAGACCCAGGATCGATCCCTGGGTGAGGAAGATCCCCTGGAGAAGGGAATAGCAACCCACTGCTGTATTCTTTCCTGGAGAATCCCATGGACCTCGGAGTCTGGAGGGCTGTAGTTCATGGGATCACAGAGTCGGACCTGACTGAAATGAGTTAGCATACAGCACACACAGATACTGTGCTTGCATGGTTACCACCATTTTATGGAAAAGCAGAATCTCTTGCCTAGGATCCCCCAGCCCAACATCCACTCCATCCCCAGAGCCAGCAATACCAGCTCTTGAGTCTTCAGCAGGAGCCTTCATTTGGGTGCCCTTTGTTCATGGTCTCTGTGTTGGTTAAATTTATGTGACATTAAGAGTGGGTGATTCTGACAGGAGTTCCAGGAAGACAGCAGCATTTAAACCCATCAAATGAGTGAAGACATCTGCCCTCACCTACACGGTTGGCTTTCGTCTGATTTCTGGGGGCCTGAATGGAACAAGGTCCTGTCTTCTCTCCCTCATTCTCTTCTTGCCCATTAACATAGTCACTTCTGGCTCTTAAGATGAAACTCCAGGACTTACCCGAGCATTGCCCTGGTTCTCAGGCCTTTAGCCTCCCGCTTAGAGTTCCATCACAAGCTCCCCCCGTTTTCAGTCCTAAGCATTGGCCTGAGTTATCAAAGTGGATTTGCTGGTCCTCTCCTTTAGAGAGAGCAGACCATAGGACAGAATACAGAACTAATGGGAATAGTGGGATTTCTGAGAATAGAGAATCCTATATATTTGCTTTCATCATTACTTGGAGATTCCTGAGGTGAAAACAGACAAACGTGATAATGTATCATGAAGGGCACCAGAGACAAATACCATGCAGGTTTCATTATTTATGACCATTTATTTCCAATCACTGTCCAGGGGTAATGCTCCATGTGCATACAAGTTTTCCTTCTAGGAAATTAATTCATGTTTGTCATGCTATAAACCCATCTCTCTGAACCCATCACCAACAGGAGTCTGCATTTCCCCTTGCAGTCCTGCACCCCCACAGTATCACCTTTCCTTTCCATTCACGTTGAGCTGATGTCTGAAACCATGGATTGGTTTTCCAATCCTGATGCATGGACTCATTCAGGATGGACTCAAGTTGGGACTCTGTGATCACACCACCCTAAGTTCAATTCCTGGGGAGTGGCTGCAACTTGTTCCCGAAGAATGTGGAGGATCTCAGGACTAAAGTCCGTCATGGTGACCCCACTCAGATCCAGGCCTTTGAGCTGACGCATGTTTGGGCTCTGGGACAGATGGTGCAAGTCTGACTCTAAGCTGCCATTTAGTTACTGCTGAGTGGGCCAAGGGGGTCCTCGGGCATCTGGGGAGAAAGCAAGCAATTAGGTCTGAGAATTCAGGGTGGCAGTTGAGCTAAAGTTGTGAGATAGGTGATTGGCCCAAAGACAAGGTCCTACTAACTGCCTCCTGAAGGTCAGTACTCAGAATGACTCGTCTCATTTTGGCCTGGCACTACCTCTCTGCATCTCCTGCAAACCCCCTGAAGCTTTCTGTGAACTCTGGCTCCTGCTCCCCTATGATCCTCTCAGTATTATGCATTTCTTAATTATTAACTAACTTATCGGGAGCAAAAGGCACTCTTCTAGGGACTGGTGATTTCAGACAAGTTCATTGTGTTCAAAAATCTGGTAAGCACAGAACTGTTCTCTCTGTCTCTCTCCCGAAATTTCTGTTTTCATTTTTCTTTTCTGGCCACACCACACAGGTTGTAAAAATTACTATCCCTACCAGGGATCAAACCTGGACTTTCAGCCCCAAAAGAGAAGAGTCCTAAGCACTGGATCACCAGGGAATTCCTCAGACCATTTCTTTCAAATTCCTTGCGTCTGAAGTGGTTTCCCTTCTTTAATGCCCTCTTCACTTACCTGTTTTCTTAGTCATCTGACATAGCTTTCCCTTCCTAAGGAAGAACCCATGCCTGCCCTCACTGGATCCAAACCGCCCCATCCAGAGATTTCTAGTGTGTTGTCTCTGCTCCTCCCCCTTGATTTCCGAGGTGAAGTGATACCACAGCTCAGGATAGAGCCACAAAGGACCCAGTGTGCTTGACATGCCAGTGCTGTGTTGACTGTTTCCCAGGCANCGCCCGCCCTCACTGGATCCAAACCGCCCCATCCAGAGATTTCTAGTGTGTTGTCTCTGCTCCTCCCCCTTGACTTCCGAGGTGAAGTGATACCACAGCTCAGGATAGAGCCACAAAGGACCCAGTGTGCTTGACATCCCAGTGCTGTGTTGACTGTTTCCCAGGCAGCGGTCCACCCTCACCTGAGCGTCTGGTCCAGGCAGGTTCAGACAAGGAGGGAGAGTCCAGATAGAGAGACTGGAGACGGTGCTGATTAGAAACTGAGGGGGAAACCGGGCAACTTCCTGCTGCTGCCCCTCACAGGCAGACCGTGAATGTGGGAGAGACAGGGTCCCTGCATGTTGCTCATCTGACCCAGGAGAGGAGCAAACGTGGCCAGGATGGACAGATGCCAGATCCAGGTGACTTGCACCTCCTGGATACAGTCCAGCTGCCCCATATTCAGGACCTTCGTGATACTGTCCAGGGCCATTGCAGAGATCGTCAGCTTCTTACAGCACAGGTGCGTGCAGGCTTTTCCTGTGCCACCCACCTCGGGGGGTAGGGGAGGAAGTTATCCAGGGTCCTTTTCTTCAGACAAAGGTCTATGTTTACTGTTAAGGGAGCCCAGGCCTGGTGTGTCCTTAAGCTCTGCTCCACCACTGGTTCCATTCCTGAGCGTGAGCACCCTTGAGTGCTGGCTCCAGACCACATGCTCCAGAAATTCTGGTCAATATTCCGTGAATCGAGCACCTGCAGTTTGCATCTCCTATGAGGAACAGGAGATTGACAGGGATGCATTACCATCCACACAGACTCAGAAATAGACCACATATTCAGAAATAGACCACAGACCGCCCCGTGTTTACCTCCTGTCTCTCTCGTCACCTCCTACCTCGCCGGCTCCCCTCTGTGCCTCTCTGTTCTCCAGCTCCCTTTCTCCCCTCTCCTCTTCAGGTCTTCCCTTCTAGTATGATTAAGGCTCACAGTAAGGGGATAGGGCATGTTCCCTCAATCCCCATTGCATCTCAGGTACACTTGCACATCAGGAAGGCATTTTTCACAATGAGCCAAGGCCTCTGAGCCTCTCCATTACCATTCTCAGAGCCCTCAGGTCCGTCCATGGGTCCCCCAATTGGCCTACCCAAGAGGTCTCTTCCTGGGTGTCCAGGACCCTATCAAGCTACCTGGATCTGGTTCCCCTGGAGTGAACCTTCTGGGCCAGCAGGACATCAAGTGATTCCAGCACTGCTCATAAGGGCCCCACATGAGGCAGGACAATCAGGACCCCAGAGATAGGCAGACAAAGGTACAGGCTTGCACCATGATCCCAAGGTCTTAATGTGTCTCCCATGGATTGCATCCATGAAGAGGGGTGGGAAGAGCTCCCTGGGTAGAAACTCCAGATAAGAATAGACCAAGGCATCATCCCTGAGCAGGTGCATTCTCTCCAGGTCCAGTAGCCTATGGGGATTCTGGACACTCATCCTGACTCTGCTTCAGGAGGAATCCTGTGGAAAATGCCAATGAGCATATCATCCATGTCAGGCCAAGCAGGGGCACACCTAAGACAATCAATCTCCCAACCCTTCAGATGAATCTACTCAGGACTAAGGCACTGCTCTGGCAGGGGTGGACGTGCCTTCGTTAGGCCACAGGCCATTCAGGCCTCAATGGGCACAAAGCTATAACTCTTTCCCTATTGGATTCAGAACAAGCCTCTCACAAGTACCAATCCAGAGGAAAGGCAACCACCAGCCCATTCATTTCTATACTGTGCTTTGATTAATCCAAGTCCCACCTGGAAGCGGGTAGCAGGAAGACTGAAAACTCACTCCAGTCTTTATGAGAGGATGATGTCAGAACATCATTTAGAGCCTTAAATCAATAATAAGAGGAAGGTCATGTGGACCAGCACAGCCTCCATCTTCAGTTACCCCTAAGATGAATGCCATTTGTGTCTGAACTGTGTAGGTTAAATTCATGAAATAAAACTCCAAAAAGATATTTTAAATACATATGTTAAATGTCTTTAAAATATATTTTAAAATGATAGAAATTAAAGCACTAATTAAAATGTTTGAGTTCAGGCAAAACTACACTGAGAGGCAAAATTAAACCTGAAAACGTGTTCATTGGAAACAACTGATTTTATAATAACTCTCCCCCTGCACTAGAGAGACATGGCACCGTCCAAGATTAGCTAACCACTAGTGAGAGAAGAGTGTCCTTATATGAGGGTGGTAACTTACTGCTCTAATGTGCCTGGTGGGGTGCTCAAACCTCAAACCCTGTGAGAAACCCCTCTGATGTCTCCAGAGCCAGGAAATTCTGCACCTCTTCTCCAGTGCTTGAGACTTTTATAAGTCATTCTTTTTCTATTATCCCTCTGTCCCACTGCTAACCCAACTGGAACTGTATATCTGATTAGATTACAGAGCAACCATTGGATTGACCCTGATTGGATCATCATACTTTAGATTAGTTGATTGAATCATATAAACATCACCAAACAAAGAGTGATGGGGTGGTCAGGTAATCAAGGACCTATTCACTGATTCACTTCACAAATATTGACTGTATTCTACTAATAAGGACAGTTATATTCTTGTGGGTCAAGCATGAAACGGATTATTGATTCCTGCCCTTGGACAAGAAAGAACAAAAGTTGACAGAATCATTGTTGGGGGAATTTTGGTCAAGTCAAAATTAGCAAAATGTCCTTGAATTAAAACAGCTTCATGAAAAAGTAGTGCTGTCATCAAAGAAAACAAAATACACTCATTCCTGTTTGAAGTTTTCACTCGGGTATTACATAGGAAACATGGGAGATTCTGAGCCTATTCCGGCAGCAAGGGAAGAGCTTTGGGGGATATGACTGGTTTTCTAGGCCTAAGCCAAGCCTTCTCTGAAGGTGGACAAGTCAAAACCTCTGTGAGATTAAGAGTGGTTCTGGACAGTTTGGAGCTGAGCATTCCTAAAGGGACATTGTGAATGATCCCAACAATGGAAAATAAAGGTTTCTTTTTCATTTTTATATTTTGAGAAACAGAGAAATTTAAATACTTTACTCTGGGTGATATTAAGGTAGTAAAAGAGGATTTCCCTGTGGTTCAGTCATAAAAAGTCTGACTGCCAATGCAGGGGACATGGGTCTGATCCTTGGTCTGGGAAGATCCCACATGACGTGAGGCACATAAACCCGCTTGCCACAACTGTTGAGTCTGTGCTCTAAATCCTGGGAGCCAAAACTACTGAAAGTCAAGCACTCTAGAGTTTGCTCTGCAACAAGAGAAGCCACCTCTGTGAGAAGCCTGCGCACCATGACTAGAGAGCAGCCCCCTTGCCCCAGCTAGAGAAAAGCAGGAACAACAGTGCAGACCCAAGGCCACAAAAAGAAATGCAGTGAATTTCAAGAAAAAAGACAGGAAAAGAGAGAGGCTCAGAGGAGACACTGTCACCTTAGAGGCTGTTCGTTCCCAGAGAGTCAAGATCAGCACAGCACACTGAGGGTGGGCACTGTGGGCTCTTTGGGAACTTGGAATCAGAGAAGAAATAAACCTGCTTCAGTCCCCAACAACCCTGTCATCCAGAAGTTTTCTTTAAATTGTTGCTGTTGTTTTCTCTCACTGAGGACACTTTCCAGATGGCTATTTCCCCAGCCACTTTCCAGGAGTCTTAGAAGTCAAATAAATAATAATTTCACTGGCCCCTTTTCTACTGTATTTAGATGATTACTGTTTCCTCAGATCTAGCTAAGTCCACACAGATTCTGATCAAGGGGACACCATTAGGCCCAGAAATAGAATTCTCTTATTTCGATTCATAAATACCAACATCTTTTCTGCACTTAATACCGAAGCTCTTACTGGTGTTAGCATACTACTACATTCAGCTTTACATTCAGGGATGACTGCCACTTTGGGACACATCATACAAGGATTTCTTTGAAGCTGAATGTCACATGCAAAAGGAGACCCTTTCTCCATCTATAAGAATTTTCCATGCCTCTCACACACCCCAGTTATTTGATGCCTGAACAATTCTTATACACCTCTGCCCTCCAAGGTTAAGACTCCTTGAAGGGTGTTCTGTCTTAGTCACTTTGGGGAAGATCGCTTTCACCATATTTCTCTCATGTATATACATGGCCTTTACATAACATAGCATTAAAGTGGATTCTACTCAAGTGACATTTTATTTTATTTTTTTTAATTAACCAATACAATATTGTAAAGTAATCAAGTGACATTTTAAACATAAACATGATGAAAAAGAATATATATGTGTGTAACCGAGTCACTTTGTCCTACAGTTGAGACATAATAATTTAACTAAAATTATTTTCAACTGTGTGTTGTGAAAGTGAAAGTGAAGTCGCTCAGTCATGTCCGACTCTTTGCGACCCCATGGACTATAGCTCACCAGGCTCCTCCGTCCATGGGATTCTCCAGGCATGAATACTGGAGTAGGTTGCCATTTCTTTCTCCAGGGGATCTCCCCGACCCAGGGATCGAACCCACGTCTTCTGCACTGCAAGCAGACGTTTTAACCTCTGAACCACCAGACGCTTTAACCTATTGTGTTTATTTTTAATTGTATGTTTAAGTAAAAACACAATGTTTTAACTATACTTCAGTAAAAACCTTTTTTTTTTTTTTTTTAACCTGGGACTTCTGTGGCAGTCCAGAGTTTAAGAATCTACTTTGCAATGCAGAGGATGCCAGTTTAATCCCTGGCCCAGGAATATCTCTCATGCCACAGGGCAACTAAGCCCATGAGCAGCAACCACTGAGCCCATAAACGAGAGCCGCCGCCACAAGGAGAAGCCCGAGCGCTGCGATGAAGAGCACCGTGTGCACCACAGCAGGAGAAAGCCTGCAGCAAGGAAGACCCAGCACAGCTCAAACAAAATCAATCAAACAACCAGAAAAACAGTCTCTGAAGAAAGCTCACGGGCTGATATGGAGCTCTGCCACAGTGGCCAGATTCCAAGTGGGTCATTCTCGGGTATGCGGGAATATGGGGGATATTCAGAAGGACCTTTCCTGCCCGAGCTGTCATCAGTTGTGCCAAAGAAAATCACAGACAGACACGGAGTTAAGTGTTGAAGACAAATTTTATTCAGCATTAAGGCAATAGATGGCCAAATGGGCTTCTTTTGACTTTCCAAGTTTGATAGTTGTGCACACTGTTAGGAAAAGCCAGCATGATAAAATATTTTCTCACAATTCTCACCTTACATATACAAAAGCCCTTTTGGAGTAACTTACATTTATTTCCCTGTTTCTTTGAGATGTAATTGTTCTACCTGATCTTAGGTGCTTATGACTTTGTAAACAAAGATGAAGGATTTATCTTTTTCCTTCTAGCGTATTCCTCCAGAATTTGGCTTATCCAGCTCCCCTGTGGACTTGATGAATTACTGCTACCAGAAGACAATTTATTTTCACTTATCATTATTTACTTTGTTCTAACTTGTTTTCAAATTGTTTATGTCTTATGCCTCTCTTCACTGTATTATGAGTTTATAAATGTAATGAGCTATATAACTAGTATTCCTCCAGAATTTGGCTTATCCAGCTCCCCTGTGGACTTGATGAATTACTGCTACCAGAAGACAATTTATTTTCACTTATCATTATTTACTTTGTTCTAACTTGTTTTCAAATTGTTTATGTCTTGTGCCTCTCTTCACTGTATTATGAGTTTATAAATGTAATGAGCTATATAACTTATAGCCTATCTACTTTATAAAATTAGTGTCTTCTGCACTACACAATGGGAACCCAAGCTTCTAACATAGCTAAATATCTTGAGGCCATCAATCATATCTAAAACCACATAGAGAATATTAGTAATAGTACATATCTAGATATGAGAAAGGAGAAGGCAATGGCACCCCACTCCAGTACTCTTGCCTGGAAAATCCCATGGACAGAGGAGCCTGGTGTGCTGCAGTCCATGGGGTCGCTGAGAGTTGGGCACGACTCAGTGACTTCACTTTCACTTTTCACTTTCATGCATTGGAGAAGGAAATGGCAATCCACTCCAGTGTTCTTGCCTGGAGAATCCCAGGGACGGGGGAGCCTGGTGGGCTGCCGTCTATGGGGTCGCACAGAGTCGGACACGACTGAAGCGACTTAGCAGCAGCAGCAGCAGATATGAGAAGGGGGAACAAGGGAAAATATTTTCTGCATCATTATAGACTAGTAAGACAGGAGATCGAGAGAATCTTAAGAAATATTTTATAATGAATCCGCAGCTGATTGATGGAGAGAGTAGGGAGCTGAGGATAGAAATGGCCAACTATAAGTTATATGGTGTATATTACAGACACTTTGTTATACAGCTTGATATGCTGATGTCAAAACATGCTCTACTAGTCTTCCTCAATAGGGAAGACCAATAGTAGGTATGGGAAGAGAATGAAACTGTTATTGACATGACCTAGCCTTCAAAAGACATACTTCTGAAATGTGGTATAAATGTGACAAAACCATGTTTCATGCCTGTATGATTTTAGTATTTTTCTCATAGGAATATGCATGTAAGTTCCCACTCTTGACAGGGATGTGCTGTTGAGGACCACTGAGTGTGTTTCCTTTGCTGTTTGTATTAACCCACAGAACTAAGTAAGGAAACCAGGAAGAAAAAAGATAGCTAGGGAATGATGGAGTTTCAGATCATAGGCAACAGAGTGCTTCTACCCCACCAGTAACTGGAGATCCATGAGATGTAAATACAGAAAGCAGAATAATATTATGGATGGCATTTATCATTTATATTGAAGGCATTTATATTGATTTATTTCTAATCATTTCTGCAAGTATGCATACAGAAATAACTCAAACATGTGTGTCTCAGACTGAATCTTCCAGAAATTCAGTTTCATATTTGACTCTATAAACACATCTCTATAAAAGTCACAATTTCACGAGTCAACATGCCCTTTTGGAATCCTGCACCCCTGCTGGGTCAGTTTTCTCAATCACACTGGGCTAATATCAGACACCAGGGCTGTGTTTTCCCTTCATAATGGATGTATGTCCTAGATTTCGGTTTTCAAGTGTCCAGAAGAAAGCTTCTGATAGAAAGCAACTGGCTAGGCAGGGTATTACAGAATTATGTGTTGGGACTCAGGTGACCACACATGTCATCACCACAGTGAGGACAGGGGCTGGGGCTAACCCAAATCTTCCTGGGACGTTCTAAGTTTGTAAGGATCACCCTCAGCTCAGCCTTTATCTGAGCAAGTCTCTCCAAATGAAGGACACCCAGAGAGCTGTAACTCTCCCGAGGGGCCGGATAAAGCTCTAGATTTAAATCAGGGAGCCTGTCAGTATGACGCAGGAGACTCTCCAGGACAGCCATGGAGAAGAGGTTTCCGCACATGGTGAGGACCCTGAGCTGGGAGCAGCGGCTCAGGGCTGGCAGAAAGGCCGTGAGGTAGACATCCGTGATCCCACACAGGTTTAAGTCCAGCTCTTCCAGAGTGCCTGCAACTTTCTCCAGTAGAACTTGAAGGAGCTCTGGACTAAAGTTGGTCAGGGTAACACCACTAAGATTCAGACCCTTCAGCTGACAGATTTTTGGACACCAGGACAGATGGGTCAGGTCTGATTCTGTAAGCAGGCAGTTGGTGATTGAGATGTTATCCAAAGGGGTCTTCAAGCACCTGGGGTAGGGGAGGGGATGAGAAACAAGCAATTAGATGAGGGAAACCAAAGTGGCAGGTGAGTTCCAGAGAAGTCAATGATTGGCCCAAAGCTGATAAGTTCAATATCCAGAATGCCCAGTCTCATTCTAGGCTGAGTCCTGCCATTTTCTTAGTGTGACTGGATCACGTTCACATGATCTTGAAAGCCGTCTTTCCTCATCTGTCAAGCAGAGTACAGTACACTGTACTCCCTTAGCAGGATGAATGGAGATAATGGAATGCACTAGAACATGATCAGAGGAGAGCGTGACACAAAGTGTCCATCCGAGTGGACATCGCTGAGTGTTAGTTCTGGGAGATGAGATAAAAAATGCTTTTCATTTAGATTGCCACTCTGTGGGCGAGCTGCCGGTGCATATACCACTGGCCAGGTGAGGTTCTTGAAATACATGTAGAAACAAAAGGCCCCACATCATGCCCTGGGGCTGCCAGTCTTTAGGGACTCCCAGCCCTATGACATCTACAAACTTTCCATCACTTTTTATATTCTTTTGGCTCTGCTCATTACCATCATCTCCAGAACCATGCACTTCCTGTATATTAATTACCTTATATGCAACAAAAGTCCACCTGTTACTGACTTGGACTTTAAAACAGGCTCCTTGTGGTCACAGGTTAGTGACTGTGGAGTTTCTTTTCACAATGCTCAGGCTGATGTGATTTTACCTCTTCAATGCCCTTTTTGCTTACCTATTACATAAATCTTCAGAACAGAAAAATCTCCACAAAGAAGAAATCACACACACACACACACACACACACTTGCACTAGATCCATGCCCCCTAACTTGTGGATTCCCAGCATGGTGTCCCTTTCCAGAGCTTCTGTAACAGGTTCCCCCCAACTGGATTGCCATGCTTCTATAACACTGTATTTCACAGTGGATCAGCAGATGAGACACTGTCCTTGATATTCTACCATTGTGTCCACGGTTAGTCAGCCACTGGCAGAGCCTCACCTGAGCATCTGGTCCAGACGGCCTTCAAGGAAGGATGGAGCTTCCATGTGGAGGTCCCGGAGGTTCTGCAGCTGGAGGATCTGAGAGGTCAGTTGCAGAAGATCCTGATTGTCCTGCTCCTCAACAGCAGACCCACGAATGCGGGAGAGAATGAGACTCTGAACATTGCTCATCTGACCCAGGAGAGGAGCAAACTGGGCCAGGGTGGACAGCTTCTGGGTGAAACTCAGTTTCACCTTCTGTACACAGTCCAACACACACACACACACACACTTGCACTAGATCCATGCCCCCTAACTTGTGGATTCCCAGCATGGTGTCCCTTTCCAGAGCTTCTGTAACAGGTTCCCCCCAACTGGATTGCCATGCTTCTATAACACTGTATTTCACAGTGGATCAGCAGATGAGACACTGTCCTTGATATTCTACCATTGTGTCCACGGTTAGTCAGCCACTGGCAGAGCCTCACCTGAGCATCTGGTCCAGACGGCCTTCAAGGAAGGATGGAGCTTCCATGTGGAGGTCCCGGAGGTTCTGCAGCTGGAGGATCTGAGAGGTCAGTTGCAGAAGATCCTGATTGTCCTGCTCCTCAACAGCAGACCCACGAATGCGGGAGAGAATGAGACTCTGAACATTGCTCATCTGACCCAGAAGAGGAGCAAACTGGGCCAGGGTGGACAGCTTCTGGGTGAAACTCAGTTTCACCTTCTGTACACAGTCCAGCTTCACCATCCTGAGAACTGTCTTCATATTTTCCTTGGACATTGAAATAATCTTCATCTTCTTACAGCATAGGTGTATGGAGGCTTTTCTCTGCTCCACCCACCTGAAGAGGTAGGTAAGGAATTTCTCCAGGGGCTTTTTCATAAGACAAAGTTCTATGTACACTTCTAAGGGAGTCAAGGGGTGCCTTATCCTGGACATGTCCTCAGCCACTGGGGCCAGCAGTGAGGTTGAGGGCATGTGGTCCTTGCCTCCAGACCACATGTTCCAGAAATCCTGGTCAGTATTCCTTAAGTCCAGCACCCGCAGCTTGCACCTCCTGTGGGGAAACAGCAGATGGGTGGGGTGAGATTCTTCAAAATCCACACTGAATGAACCCACAGCCTCAGAGTTTAGACAACATTCCATCTCCCCATCTGTGCTCTTACTTCACATTCCAGCTCTCACCTGCTGTTGTTTCTTTCCTTTCTCGCTCCCTCTCCCCCAGCTCATTTTCCTCTTCCATCCTCCCTATTATATTTTTGTAAGGGATTTCCCAAAGTGATCTCAGCAATTCTCAAGGCCTCTGAGCTTTTTCAGAATCCTCTGGTCCACTGCTTGGTCAACCACTCTGCCTGGCACCAGGTGTCTCTTCCAGGACATCCAAGACCCTGCCAGGCTCCCTGGATCTGACTCACCTGGGGTGAACTTTCTCAGCAAGCAGGGCATCAAGGCCATCCAGCACTGCTTGTAAGGTTCCTTGGTGAGGCTTTTGCATCAAGCCCCCCAAAGGGAGGCGGGCAAAGGGCCAGGCCGGCACCATGGCCTTCAGGGTCTCCCTGCGTCGGCCAAAGATGGCAGCCATGAAGAGTGGTGGATAGAGCTCTCTGGGGAGATACTCCAAAGTGGAGATGACTGAAGGCTCATCTCTCAGCAGGCCAATTGCTGCCAAGATCACAAGTCTAGGAGGGTTGTGAACACTCATCCTGACTCTTCTCTGAATGGAATCCTGGGAAACTGCAAGGAGACAAGGCATTCATCTCAGAACAATTATAATCATCAGGGTAGTCTCTCTCCCCACACTTCAGAGAAATCAAATCAGGACCACAGCCATTGCTCTGGCAATGATGAACCAGAATGGAAGAACTCGGTGTGTGCATTCCAGTCTGGGTTTGTGGCCCTAAAGCCAGAGCTCTCCCCATCCTGCCACTAGAGCAAGAATCTAACAAGTTCCAGGAAGGAAGAAAGCCAACCAGTGGCTCATCTGTTTCCATCTACTGCTTTCCTTAATGCATTTCCCTCTTGCATGTCTGCATCAGGAGACTGAAAAAGCTGACTCCCTTTGTTTATCTGGTGAAAAAATAAACTATTGCTTAAAGGGCAGACTATGAGGACAGGAGTTCATGTATAGCACAACTTCCATCCTCAGTTCCCAAACTCAACTTAGCTGGGAAAGATTAAGGAGATGCTTGTAAAGGGAATGCCATTTGTGTACAGAGTAAAAACCTTAAATGCCAAGAAATAGCATGTCAAACAGATGTCTTTAAAAAGAAAAACTGGTGGTTAAGAGTTTTAAATAATATAAACCAAAGCACAAATCAAAATGTTTAGGATGGAAGCAAAAATATGCTTTGAGGCAAAAAGATAGATTTAAATTTAACCAAAAGAAGAGAAAAAGGAAAACTCTCCATGCCATGTCAAACTGCATTCTACATTCACTGCATGCTGGCCGTTGGCAGAACATCCCTCACAGAAGTTAACTCACCAGGTCTGATGTGGTCCGGGTGGAGGGTGCTGCTCAGACCTCAGACTTGGTGGAGAACACAAGGAGTGACTCCAGAGCGAGAAGCTTCTGCATCTATTCTTTGGTGCTCAGGCATTTTATGGAACTTTTTAACCACATCTGCCCTTTCAACTGCTAACTTCCAATCAGTAGGCATTACCTGATTGGATTCCAGAGCCCCCTCTGGTTCATGCTGATTGGGTTCCTGCCAATCTTCAGATCAGTTGATTGAGTCAGATCATCATTCAAGAGAAACAGAAAGAATTGAGGGAGGGGGGATCTAGGACTTAATCAGTGATTCACTCCACAAAATTGGTTGAGTTTTGCTAATACGGCCAGTGAAATAAAGAGATGATCACTCCTTGGAAGAAAAGTTATGACCAACCTAGACAGCATATTAAAAAAGCAGAGACATTACTTTGACAACAAAGGTCCATCAAGTCAAGACTATGGTTTTTCCCGTGGTCATGTATGGATGTGAGAGTTGGACTATAAAGAAATCTGAGAACCGAACAATTGATGCTTTTGAACTGTGGTGTTGGAGAAGACTCTTGAGAGTCTCTTGGACTGCAAGAAGATCCAACCAGTCCATCCTAAAAGAAATAAGTCCTGAATGTTCATTGGAAGGACTGATGCTGAAGCTGAAACTCCAATACTTTGGCCACCTGGTGCGAAGAGCTGACTCATTGGAAAAGATCCTGATGCTGGGAAAGATGGAAAGCTGGAGGAGAAGGGGTTTGATGACAGAGAATGAGATGGTTGGATGGCATCACTGACTCAATGGACATGAGTTTGAATAAGCTTCTGGAATTGGTGAAGGACAGGGAGGCCTGGCGAGCTGCAGTCCATGGGGTCGCAAAGAGTCGGACATGACTGAGTGACTGAACTGAACTGAGTATGGACAGTTGTATCCCTGGGTACAAGAAAGGGAAGGGATTATGGGTTCCTGTTGCTCAGTCGCTCAGTTATGTCCAACTCTTTGTGACCCCATAGACTGCAGAATGCCAGGCTTCCCTGTCCTTCACCATTTCATGGAGTCCATTGAGTCAGTTATACTATATAATCATCTCATCATCTGTCATCTTCTCCCACGTTCAATTTTTCCCTATGTCAGGATATTTCCAAGGAGTCAGCTCTTCGCATTAGTTGGTGGATGTATTGGAGCTTCAGCTTCAGCATCAGTCCTTCCAATGAATATTCAGGGTTGATTTCTTTTAGGATTGACTGGCCCCATCTTGCAGTCCAAGGGAATCTTAAGAGTTTTCTCCAATACCACAGGTCAAAGGCATCAGTTCTTTGTTGCTCAGTGTTTTTTATTATCCAGCTCTCAAATCTGTATGTGAGTACTGGAAAAGCCGTAGCTTTGACTAGATAGACCTTTGTCAGCAAAGTAATGTCTCTGCTATCAATATACTGTCTAGGTTTGCCATTGCTTTTCTTCCAAGGGGCAAACATCTTTTAAATTCATGGCTGCAGTCCCATTCCACAGTGATTTTTGGAACCTAGGAAAATAAAGTCTGTCACTGTTTCCATTATTTCCCCATCTATTTGCCATGAAGTGATGAGATTGGATGCCATGATCTTTGTTTTTTGAATACTGAGTTCTAAGCCAGCTTTTTCATACTCCTCGTTTACTTTCATCAAGAGGCTCTTTAGTTCCTCTTCACTTTCTGCCATTAGGGTGGTGTCATTTACATATATGAGCTGATTTATATTTCTCCCAGCAATCTTGATTACAGCTTGTGCTTCATCCAGCCTGGCATTTCACATGATTAAAAGGCGCTTACTCCTTAGAAGAAAAGTTATGACCAACCTAGATAGCATATTCAAAAGCAGAGACATTACTTTGCCGACTAAGGTCCATCTAGTCAAGGCTATGGTTTTTCCAGTAGTCATGTATGGATATCAGAGTTGGACTGTGAAGAAAGCTGAGTGCCAAAGAATTGATGCTTTTGAACTGTGGTGTTGGAGAAGACTCTTGAGAGTCCCTTGGATTGCAAGGAGATCCAACCAGTCCGTTCTGAAGGAGATCAGCCCTGGGTGTTCTTTGGAAGGAATGATGCTAAAGCTGAAACTCCAGTACTTTGGCCACCTCATGTGAAGAGTTGACTCATTGGAAAAGACTTTGATGCTGGGAAGGATTTGGGGGCAGGAGGAGAAGGGGACAACCGAGGATGAGATGGCTGGATGGCATCACTGACTCGATGGATGTGAATCTGAGTGAACTCCGGGAGTTGGTGATGAACAGGGAGGCCTAGTGTGCTGCAATTCATGGGGTCGCAAAGAGTCGGACACGACTGAGTGACTGAACTGAACTGAACTGAACTCAGCATAGAAGTTAAATAAACAGGGTGACATATACAGCCTGGATGTACTTTTTTCTCAATTTGGAACCAGTCCATTGTTCCATGTCCGGTTCTAAGTGTGGCTTCTTGACCTGCATACAGGTCTCTCAGAAGGCAAATAAGGTTGTCTGGTATTCTCATCTCTTAAAGAATTTTCCACAGTTTATTGTGATCCACACAGTCAGTACCTGCACTTTGGTGTAGTCAGTGAAGCAGAAGATCTTTTTCTGTAATTCTCTAGTCTTTTTTAAGATCCAGTAAATGTTGGCAATTTGATCTCAGGTTCCTCTGCCTTTTCTAAATCCAGTTTGAACATCTGGAAGCTCTCCGTTCACATACTGTTGAAGCCTAGCTTGATAAATTTTGAGCTTTACCTTGCACTTTTTCTGTAATTCTCTAGTCTTTTTTAAGATCCAGTAAATGTTGGCAATTTGATCTCAGGTTCCTCTGCCTTTTCTAAATCCAGTTTGAACTTCTGGAAGCTCTCCGTTCACATACTGTTGAAGCCTAGCTTGATAAATTTTGAGCTTTACCTTGCTACCATGTGAAATGAATGCAATTGTGTGATAGTTTGAATACTCTTTGGCATTGCCCTTCTTTGGGATTGGAATGAAAACTGACCTTTTCCAGTCCTGTGGCCACTGCTGAGTTTTCCAAATTTGCTGACATATTGACTGCATCACTTTAACAGTCTCATCTCTTAGAATTTGAAAGAACTTAACTAGAATTCCATCATCTCCACTATCTTTGTTGACAGTGAAGCTCCCTAAGGCCCACTTGACTTTGCATTCCAGGATGTCTGGCTCCAAGTGAGTGATCACACCATCACGGTTATCTGGGTCATTAAGAAATTTTTTGAACAATTCTTCTGTGTATTCTTGCTACCTCTCCTTAATATATTCTGCTTCTGTTAGATCCATACTATTTCTGTCCTTTATTATGCCCATCTTTGCATGAAATGTTCCCTTGGTATTTCTTTCTCTCTTTTTTTTTTTTAATTTTTACTTTATTTTACTTTACAATACCGTATTGGTTTTGCCATACATTGACATGAATCCACCACAGGTGTATATGAGCTCCCACATCCTACCCCATATCCTCTCTCTGGATCATCCCCATGCACCAGCCCCAAGCATCCTGTATTCTGTATCAAACATAGGCTGGTGCTTCGTTCTTACATGATAGTATACATGTTTCAATGCCATTCTCCCAAATCATCCCACCCTCTCCCTCTCCCACAGAGTCCAAAAGTCCGTTCCATACATCTGTGTCTCTTTTGCTGTCTCGCATACAGGGTCATCATTGCCATCTTTCTAAATTCCATATATATGTGTCGGTATACTGTATTGGTGTTTTTCTTTCTGGCTTACTTCACTCTGTATAATAGGTTCCAGTTTCATCCATCTCATTAGA
>SJYT01081938.1:42552-56951 GCA_006410635.1 Cephalophus harveyi
GTTCACGTATTGCTGAAGCCTGGCTTGGAGGATTTTGAGCATTACTTTACTAGCATGTGAGATGAGTGCAATTGTGCGGTAATTGGAGCATTCTTTTGCATTGCCTTTCTTTGGAATTGGAATGAAAACTGACCTTTTCCAGTCCTGTGGCCACTGCTGAGTTTTCCAAATTTGCTGGCAGATTGAGTGCAGCACTTTCACAGCATCATCTTTCAGGATTTGAAACAGCTCAATTGGAATTCCATCACCTCCACTAGCTTTGTTCGTAGTGATGCTTTCTAAGGCCCACTTGACTTCACATTCCAAGATGTCTGGCTCTAGATTAGTGATCACATCATCATGATTATCTGGGTCATGAAGATCTTTTTTATACAGTTTTTCAATACAATTTAAAAAGTGAAGAATTGTTCTGATAAGAGAGACTAAAGAGACACGCAATGACATGTGATGGCTGATCTAGGATTTTCTTTTGTCTTATGAGATATTAATTGAATAACTGGTGAAATGTAAAAACAAAACAAATCAATAGAATATTATATCATTATTAATTTCCTGATTTCAACAAGTGTGTAATTATAGAACATGGTGTTTCTCAAATCTTTTAAAAAATTATTGTATCCTCTCCACCAAAGAGAAATTAAGTAAAGTGATATTTAAGTTAATTTCTCCTTAATAAGAGAAACTGAAAGCTAGGAAATATGATTTTGTTGGATATAGTTGAGCTTTAGAAAGCCAGAGGTCATATGTAGTATCTCTGGTTTTCTTTTTTTTTCCCTCTCATAGAATCAGTTTTTTCCCCTTGAAGGTGACATCACCTCTACTGAGAATAGAAAATATAAAAGAATATCCTTGTTTTTAGAAAATACACACTGAAGAATTCAGGGAACATCACGTCTGTAAATGTCTTCCAGCAGTTTAAAAAAAGATGTAGATAAAAATTATATAAGCATACATATACGTTTGTGTGTGTGCATGTGTGCGTGTGTATGAGTGACAGAGTATGGAATGGGGGCTATAAAGCAAACTTGGGAAAATATTAACATTTAAGAAATACAAGTGAAAAGTATATGGAGCATAAGGACCTACATGGGGACCTAGTAATGAGATCTTAAAAATAAATTTTTGCATATACGATTCATTGATTTTCAATAAAATGATTCAAAGGGAAAATGAGAGTCTTAAGAAAATGATGTTAGGAAAATTTGATATCCACATACAACAGATCCTTACTTTACACTATATGCAAAACACAAATCAAAATAAATCGAGGACCTAAGAATAAAGCTATAAAGCTCTTAGAAGACAGAAAAAAATCTCTGTGACATTGGATTTGGTAGTGACTTCTTGGGTATGCATGAGATGCACAGGCAACAAAAGAGAAAATAGACAAATTAGACTTTATCAAAATTTAAAACTTCTGTGCATCAAAGAAAAATATAAAGAGTGAAAAGGCAACCCACATAATGAGAGAAAATATTTGCACAGCATGTATCTGACAGAGTATTGATATGCTGCTGCTGCTGCTGCTGCTAAGTCGCTTCAGTCGTGTCCGACTCTGTGCGACCCCATAGACGGCAGCCCAACAGGCTCCCCCGTCCCTGGGATTCTCCAGGCAAGAACACTGGAGTGGGTTGCCATTTCCTTCTCCATTGTGTGAAAGCGAAAAGTGAAAGTGAAGTCGCTCAGTCGCAACCAACTCCTAGCGACCCCATGGACTGCAGCCTACCAGGCTCCTCCATCCATGGGATTTTCTAGGCAAGAGTACTGGAGTGGCTTGCTATTGCCTTCTCCGGAGTATTGAGTCCCTGGGATTCTCCAGGCAAGAACACTGGAGTGGGTTGCCATTTCCTTCTCCATTGTGTGAAAGCGAAAAGTGAAAGTGAAGTCGCTCAGTCGCATCCGACTTCTAGCGACCCCATGGACTGCAGCCTACCAGGCTCCTCCATCCATGGGATTTTCTAGGCAAGAGTACTGGAGTGGCTTGCTATTGCCTTCTCCGGAGTATTGATATAGAATGTATATATCTGTATATGTGTGTAAATATGCATATGTACAAATATACATATATGTATGTATACATATACACACACATATATACACGTATGTATAGTCTTCAAAAATAGACAAAGATTTGAATAGAAATTTCTCCAAAGAAGATAAACAATGGCCAATATAAGTACCTGAAAAGATATTCAATATCACTAGCTAGCCATCAGAAAAAGGTAAATCAAACCCACAATGAGGTACCATTTCACATCCATTAGCATGGTTAATAGATAATTTTTTTTAAAAAATGAAAATAATATGTGTTGATGAGGATGTGGAGAAACTGGAGTCTTATTTATTATTGGTGGAAGTGTAAAAAGATAAAGCAACTGTGGAAAACAGTTTGGTGGCTCCTCAAAAAACTTAAACATAAAGTTATTATATAATCCAGAAATTTCACTCCTAAGCATATACCTAGAAAAAAATGAAAACAAGGACTCAGATACTTGTACACCAATGTTCACAGCATATTCACACCAGCCAAATGGTGGAAACAACCCAAAATGTTCATGAAGAGATAAATGGGTAATCAAACTGGTTGTATGTACATACAATGGAATATTTTTCGTTTGTAAAAAGAAACGAAATTCTGATACATGCTGCAATATGGATTGAACTTAACAACATCTTGCTAAGTGAAATAGGCCAGACAAGAAAGGACAAATATATGATTCCACTTTTGTGAAGTACTAGGATATACAACTTTATAGAAATATAAAGTAGACTTTACCAGGGATTGGGAGAGGGGGAAACAAAAGAATTATTGTTTAACTGGTATAGAGTTTCTGTTTGGAATGATGAAAAATTCAGAAAACATACAGTGGTGGCAATTACAAGACTTCATGAAAGCATTTAATACTACTGATATATACTTATTAATAGAAATGGATAAAATGGTGAATTTTATATTATGCCTCTTTTACCATAATAAATTATTTAAAGTATATGGAAATTTTTGTACTATTCCTGAAACTGTTCTGTAAATCTGAAATTATATAAAAATAAAAACTTATATGAATAAAAAGAAAACCTAAAAACCTGCCAGTTTGTGATGATGTAGTCACAATAGCTTCCAGGGCTTTCGAGGTAGCCCTAGTGGTAAAGAATCTGCCTGCCAATGCAGGAGATACAAGAAATGCATGTTCAATCCTTGGGTCATGAAGCTCCCCTGGAGGAGGAAATGGCAACCTGCTCCAGTACTCTTCCCTGGAAAATCTTATGGACAGAGCAGCCTGGCAGGCTTCTGTCCATGGGACTGCAAAGAATCAGACAGGACTGAGCGACTGAAAAACAACAACAACATCACAATAGCTGGTACATATCTTCTTTGAAAAGAGCATACAATCCTATAGGACTAATCTCAGATCTTTCCTTTAAAAAACTGACTCTACCAAATTTGTTTCTAAAAGAATCCCACTCCTGCTCCAGGGCAATCTTTTCTTCCTGTCCAGTTGAGCATCTTGTTTCACTTGGGGCTCCTCTTCTGCCCAGGAGTTCTGTAGTGGCAGAAGCTGATTTCAGTTGGCACAGATGGACTGAGGTAGAAGAGTTTTCGAGGGACTTGACAATGCCCTCTCTATGCCCAGTTGACAAACCATGCTCCTCAATTTTATGTGGATGTTGAAAAACTGTATTGTATTGGACTGGGTGCTGCAGAACAGAGGCTTTAGTAACAGGTTGGAGTGTAGGGATTTTCTAGAATGAGGATACTAAACAATGTCAACAGCAGATAAGATGAAAATTATCCTACCAGCTTCATGACTTATGTTTACCATATGTTATATCTCCACATAGAGCTTATTGTATTTTGGAGTTTACATAAGACTTACAAAACATATTTTATTTATATGTGATAGAGGAATCAAAGACTTTATGAGGATATTTTTTCCTATCTTACTTGTTTAGGTCTATCAACTCAATTTCAGGGAAATCTTTAGACAAGTTTGTTTACTGAGGGTAATGAACAAAGGCTTGTGGACTCTATACTTCCCTTTGTCTCTCATAGCTCATTGTGATGATGTCATTACAATAGATGGTACATATGTCCTATGAGAAGAGCATGCAATCCTATAGGACAAATCTCAGATCTATTCCTTAAAGAGACAGCATTAAAGAGAGCTCTCCTGGGCAGCTTACCCTCAAAGTCAGAGAATTTTCCACACACAGTTGGGTATGGTGGGTGATAAATAAATATGCTGTCAATCATAGTCTGTTGAATTGACTTGACTTTCCTGAGTCTCTCTTGTAATTCCTATTTGGGCAGAAAGTAGAAAACTTGACTGATGTAAAGACCACTTTTTGTGTCGCATCCTTTACAACCTCCAGTCACCTTTTCATAAGAAAAGGGCCAAGTCTCCATTGGCTTAATGTCCCCAAAGTTGTCGTCTCAAATGTTGAGGTTAAAATCTTATGAACATATCTCCTTTTAAGATAGAGATGGGAGTTTAATAATTGTGTGCTCGTCTGTTTATATTTTAGAGAAATATAAGGAATAAAGCCTTCTGGCTAGGTATGACTGACAGTACACATCTATCTATAATTTACTAAATCAAAGTGTACCTTTCAAGCAAAGCATATCCAGTGAGACCTTTGCTTCTCTTGCCCATGGAATGTAATAATCATAATAAGATTCTTAAGGATGCTCCTCATATGAAGATGAAACCAGTTCTTCTTTCAAAGCCAGATCATCATGAATGAAATTTTCAGAATATTTTTCTGTGTGACCAGTTGTTTCTCTATAGAATTTGTACTCTTGTCAGAACTCGTATCTGGAGGGAAATCTGAAAAATGACTTCTATACTATAGGAGAAGATAAATCTTTTATTTATTTATTTTTTTAGCTACAGATATTTTTATAGCATTTTAAATATCTAATCTCATAACTAATTTCATTTAATCTTCATAAAGACTCTGTGAGGTAGCATTTTTTTGTTTCTATTTTATAAATGAAGAAACCAAAGTTCAAGAAATATTTAACTTCCTGAAAGTCACCCATAATAAAAGGGTAGAGGATTAAGAAGTACAAAGTATTAGATATAAAATAGGCTATAAGGATATGTTGTACAGCATGAGAAACTTAGCGAATACTTTATAATAGCTATAAATGGAATATGAGCTTCCCAGGTGGCTCAGTGGGTAAGAAACTTGCCGGCAATGCAGGAGACACCAGAGATATGGGTTCAATTTGTGGGTTGGGAAGATCCCCTGGAGGAGGGCACAGCAACCCAGTCCAGTATTCTTGCCTGGAGAATCCCGTGGACAGAGAAGCCTGGCAGGCTAAAGTCCATAGGTCTCAAAGAGTCAGGCATGACCGAAGTGACAACACAGCATAAATAACCTTTCAAAATTGTAAGTCACCATATTGTACACTTGTAATTAATATTATGCATGATCTATACTTCAACTAAAATAAGTGGGGCAGGGTGCTGAATCTTTGAAATAAAGTTACTGCTCCCTCCATGACAGTACTTCTCACATGGAAGTAACCTAAACCAGGGCCTGAAGAATGATAGTCAAGGCTGATTTCCGCGCAGCATTTTCTCTTTCCGGCAAGTAGGCCCCAGACCATTTCTCGTTCTCTTGAACTAAAGATAAAAGTGCTACCACCTAGCAGTCAAGCCAGCTCTCTTTTCTCTGGCCATAAGGATCACTGGTGCTCAAAAAATCATTTCCCACATTTTTCTGCCACTTCTTCCTGTCTCCACTCCAACTGTCTCCCTCTATTAAAAACCCTTCAGTATCTCCCTGGTTTTTCTAGGTTGGGAGCTTCCACCCAACTGGACTCAGTACCTACTAGCCTGTACCTCCCTTCTAAGTGAATCCCAAGAGCTGAAGGACAGTCAATGAGTGCAGTGTCCTAGCAAGGGGAGACATAACACCCGGCTTCTTAGGCCCTTCTTCCAAAGACAAGCTCTTTTTCTAGCTGACTAGGGTCAAATCTAGATGATAAATGCATAGAGAAATGAAGAAAGATGTTTGTTTTCTCCTTGAGCATTTCTGCCAGCGTTTTCCTGCTTTCTCCTGAGGAAGACTGGGCATGTTAGACAAGAAAACAGACTCAATGTCTTCCAGGGAACAGCCTCACTGACACTTACTGTCTGGGCTGCCAGGTCTTGGGACAAGACTGAAAATAGGATGTGGAAATAGGAAGGACTGGAAGCTCATCAGAAAACTGACCTGGTTCATGATGTAGGTCACCTCTGGCCTTTTTCCTTTATTTTTAATGTTTTTGGCCATGCTACATGGAATGTGGGATCTTATGGGACCAGAGATGGAACTTGTGTACCCTGCAGTGGAAGTCCAGAGTCTTAACCACTGGACCACCAGAGAAGTCCCTTGAACTTGTTCCTTTAAAAAGGAACCTGCTGAAGACCTCCCAGTGGAAGTCAGTGGAGCAGGTCTGGTAGTTAGCTATGATCTGAAGTACTTGTTCATGACTCAACCACCCTGAGAATTCATCACTGCAAGAGACATGGCGATTTTGACCATTATGTCATTTTACACTTTTTTTTTCCCATCAGTCATATATCTGTTTAACTTGTATCTTTAAGTCATCATTGGTTAAATCTATGGGTTATAAGGAATATTCATATTGAAATATAGCACATAAATAAGAACTATAAAAATTATCACTCAAAATTCACCTGATACTTTATCTTTAAAAACAAAAAATAACATCTGTGAAAATTTTAAATTTACAAAAGAGCCAAATTATAAAATTTTATAACAAATACTATACATACCATATTTTTGCCATGCCATATTTGTCATAATTGTTTCCTATCTCTTTTTTTAAGATAGCAACATTTATGAATACAATCTGAAACTCCCTTCACTCTTTCCCCTTCCTTACTTCTTGCTACTGCAGACGTAGCCACACTGAGAATGTGTGTATTTTTCCTTTGCATGTTTATGTATTGTACCTGTCTGCACTAATTAATTATAAACATATGGTATTATTTTAAATTTATGTACTTTTGAAATTTATACATACTGATTGACAAAAAGATTCTAATGTTATAAATATTCTTCAGCACAGCACATCAAGATGTCATTAGCACTTAATTAAGCCCTTGGAAGATAAACACAGTTGGCCCTTCATGTCTACGGGTTCTATCCATGGATTCAACTAACTGTAATTCAATAATATTTAGGAAAAAAAGTTCCAGAAAGTTCCAAAAAGCAAACCTTGAATTCACCATGGTTATTCACCATGCACCAAATATTTGCATAGAATTTACATTGCACTAGGCATTGTAAGTAATCTGGAGATGATTCATAGTGTACAGGAGGATGTGTGCCTATTATATGCAAATACTGTACCATTTTATACACAGAAATGGAGCATCCATGAATTTTAATATGGGGGATATCCGCCACAGATACTGATGGAGGACCGTACTTAGAATCTAGCAATAATAGTTTTATATTTTTTAAATTGGGTGTGTGTTTAGGCTCTAAACACAGGGATCAGAAATACAAATAAAAATCATCAAAGATATTTTCATATATTTCTGATATAGCAAAAAGTAGTTCAACTTTGAACTTCATTTTAATATGTTTATTTCTATCCCCAAATGAAATGAGGTATACAAAATGTCACTTTGAATCTGTCCACAAATTGTGTTCTTGCTTTCATAGTTAAAATTAATTCAATAATGTGAAGCACTTATTAAATGTGGGTAAGCCAAATTTGTCTTTTTAGATATGTGGTATGAATATTATTAAAGGCTTTAATAAAATTACCTTGCAATGTAACTTTAACTGCAATATATTGATCCAAAGTAACATATTTTATGAAAAATGACATTTATTTTGTTATATAAACATACTATAAAAGATAATTTTAAAAATTCCTTAGGGAATTCTTGATTTTATATGTAACTGGGAATATAGTTTGAGAGTTAAGGGAGAGTAGGAGAAATCAAGACTGATTTAAACCAACCTAAAATTATACAAAAAAATACAAGGATTTTAAAATGCTTTAATTCCCATTGTACCGTTTCTGACTCATATAATATTATTGTCCAACTAGCTGACTTGCTCTTAATCACCCAGCTGAGACCAAAAAATCCCGAAGCCCAAATCGACAGCACACATACTCATGAACTAAATGATTGTTTATTGTTTTAAAAACTGAGTTTTGAGGCGGTTTGTTGCACAGCTTAATTAGGTAGAAATAAACTGTCACAACTAATACAGTGTCTTTTGTTGTTTGCAACCAAGAGCCTTAGATAATTTCCTTTAGTTCTTCTCATCAGCCTGGAAACACCTAAATTAGTTCATTCTGATGAACTGGCTTGTTCCCAGTGTCTAAGCACTGTTCTGTGCCCTTTCAAGATGAGCTCAGTCTCTCCACCCACACCGACAACTCTCTTTGAGCTTATTTTCCGGTTGATGTCCAGATTCCATGTGAAGGCCATTATCTTAACACCCATAATCTAGGAGCTCCTTTACAGACAACTTGGCAGCTTCATCATCAAGATCACAAGAGCTAGATCTCCACTACCCTGAAGCTCACAGCCACGTGAATCAGTAAATATCTATTTCTCCATGGTGATACCCCAGTCTCTAAACTATACAGGAGACCTGTGTTCAATGTCTGGGTTGGGAAGATCCCCTGGAGAAGGGAATGGCTACCACTCCAGTCCACTGGGGTCACAAAAGAGTTGGACATGTGACTGAAGTGACTAACACTTTCATACTTTTAGGAGGGCATAGAGCCTCTTTTTCTTGTGGGAAGACATGAACAGCACAGCTCAGCAGGAAATAGAACAGTTAAAAGAGAAAGGAAAGACTCTACAACTGAAACAATAGACCAAAAAGTAAACAAATTTGTTTCTAAATCATATCCTGCTTCAGTTAATATTTACCATCTACAGCTTCACCTTCTGTTGCGAGAGCAAAGGCAGTGTCTCTAAAAGCACAATATAAGAAGCCAAAGAGTGAGCCTCTCTCCATTGCTATGACCACTGCTCTTCCTCCCACTACTCCTGAAGACCCAAGGAGCACAGAATGGAGAAGCTGCTTCTGGGTGTCCTGCTCCTTGCCTTTCTCCCAGAGGGCATGACACAGAAAGGTAGGTCCTAAGTTTTGTTTGGATAAAGTTTTCTCCAAGTCTCAGGGGAACTGAAGTACAGCACGTTTTGTTACTGCTGCTGCTGTTTTGAGGAACAGGTGAATGAAGGATGGTATAAGTCCTTCTGCAGTATTGCAAGTGATTTGCAGTATTGCAAATCACCTTAAAACATAGCAGCTTAAAACAACAAACATTTATTGGTCTCATACTTTCTGCAGGTTAAGAATCAGGGAATAGCTCAGCTGGATGATTCTGACTCTAGGTTTCTCATGAGTTGCAGTCAGTCAAGCAGAGACATCCTCTCATCTGAAGCCTTGACTTGGGGAGGATCTGCTTCCTAGCTCACTCACATGGTTATCGTCAGGATTCAGCCCTTACAGGCTGTTGGGTGGAGGGTCTCAGTTCTTCACTGGCTGTTGGCTTGAGGTTGCCCTTAGTTGCTTGCCACCTGAACCTTTCTATCAGGTAGCCTGTAATGTAGCAACTAGCTTCACCAACAGTGAGAAATCTAACAGAGAGAAAGTGCCCAGCACAAAATGGTAGTCTTTCTTAAAAAATGAAAAATAGAACTACCAGAGGGTCCAGCAATCCCATTCCTGGGCATATATCCAGAGAAAACTATAATTAGAAAAGATACATGCACCCCAATGTTTATTCCAGTGCTATTTACAATAGCCAAGACATGGAAGCAACCTAAATGTTCTAGGAACCTAGATGAATGGATAAAGAAGTTGTGGTATATATACATATATATAGTACAATGGACCATTACTCAGCCATTAAAAAAATGAAATAATCCCATTTGCAGCAACATGGATGAATCTAGAGATTGTCATACTGAGTGAAGTAAGTCAGACAGACAAAGAGAAATATCATATGATGTTTCTTATATGCATAATCTAAAAAGAAATGATACAAATTAACTTATTTACAAAACAGAAACAGACTCATAGACATAGAAAACAAACTCATTGTTACTAAAAGGGAAATGAGTGGGGGGAGGAATAAATAGGAGTTTGGGATTAACATGTAGACACTATTATATATATAATAAATAATCAATAAGGACATACTGTACAGGACAGGGAACTCTATTCAATATTGTATAATAACCTATATAGGGAAAAAGTGTCTAAAAAAGAATGATATGTATATGTATACATATACATCTGTCTCTTATACACATCTAGATGTGTATAAGAGACAGACCTAAACCAGGGCCTGAAGAATGATAGTCAAGGCTGATTTCCACGCAGCATTTTCTCTTTCCGGCAAGTAGGCCCCAGACCATTTCTCGTTCTCTTGAACTAAAGATAAAAGTGCTACCACCTAGCAGTCAAGCCAGCTCTCTTTTCTCTGGCCATAAGGATCACTGGTGCTCAAAAAATCATTTCCCACATTTTTCTGCCACTTCTTCCTGTCTCCACTCCAACTGTCTCCCTCTATTAAAAACCCTTCAGTATCTCCCTGGTTTTTCTAGGTTGGGAGCTTCCACCCAACTGGACTCAGTACCTACTAGCCTGTACCTCCCTTCTAAGTGAATCCCAAGAGCTGAAGGACAGTCAATGAGTGCAGTGTCCTAGCAAGGGGAGACATAACACCCGGCTTCTTAGGCCCTTCTTCCAAAGACAAGCTCTTTTTCTAGCTGACTAGGGTCAAATCTAGATGATAAATGCATAGAGAAATGAAGAAAGATGTTTGTTTTCTCCTTGAGCATTTCTGCCAGCGTTTTCCTGCTTTCTCCTGAGGAAGACTGGGCATGTTAGACAAGAAAACAGACTCAATGTCTTCCAGGGAACAGCCTCACTGACACTTACTGTCTGGGCTGCCAGGTCTTGGGACAAGACTGAAAATAGGATGTGGAAATAGGAAGGACTGGAAGCTCATCAGAAAACTGACCTGGTTCATGATGTAGGTCACCTCTGGCCTTTTTCCTTTATTTTTAATGTTTTTGGCCATGCTACATGGAATGTGGGATCTTATGGGACCAGAGATGGAACTTGTGTACCCTGCAGTGGAAGTCCAGAGTCTTAACCACTGGACCACCAGAGAAGTCCCTTGAACTTGTTCCTTTAAAAAGGAACCTGCTGAAGACCTCCCAGTGGAAGTCAGTGGAGCAGGTCTGGTAGTTAGCTATGATCTGAAGTACTTGTTCATGACTCAACCACCCTGAGAATTCATCACTGCAAGAGACATGGCGATTTTGACCATTATGTCATTTTACACTTTTTTTTTCCCATCAGTCATATATCTGTTTAACTTGTATCTTTAAGTCATCATTGGTTAAATCTATGGGTTATAAGGAATATTCATATTGAAATATAGCACATAAATAAGAACTATAAAAATTATCACTCAAAATTCACCTGATACTTTATCTTTAAAAACAAAAAATAACATCTGTGAAAATTTTAAATTTACAAAAGAGCCAAATTATAAAATTTTATAACAAATACTATACATACCATATTTTTGCCATGCCATATTTGTCATAATTGTTTCCTATCTCTTTTTTTAAGATAGCAACATTTATGAATACAATCTGAAACTCCCTTCACTCTTTCCCCTTCCTTACTTCTTGCTTCTGCAGACGTAGCCACACTGAGAATGTGTGTATTTTTCCTTTGCATGTTTATGTATTGTACCTGTCAACATCTAGATGTGTATAAGAGACAGCATATACATACATATATATGTGTATATATGTATACACATACACTTAGCTGTATACCTGAAACTGTATACCTGTATAACACAACATTATAAATCAACTATACTCCAATATAAAATAAAAATTAAATTTAAAAAATTTAAAAAGAAATAAAATTTGGAAGCAGCTTGAAAAAAGCACAGTCTTTTCATAATCTAATCTTCTGTCTCTTGTCTTGGTTCTGCTGTATTCTATTCTTTAGTAGCAAGTTAGCCTACAATCAAGGAGAAGAGAACTATTTCGGACATATTTTTAAAGCCACCCCAGATGCTTATGACTCAGTATATGCCTGGCATAAGGAAGCCCTGGGACTAGAGAAAGAATAGCTTGCTATGCTTATTACATGGGAACACCATTACCTCTCACCTGAGAGAACAAGAATGGCTATGCAAACCTTTTATTAGAAAAAGAGGATATTACAGGGGTTAGGGTGGTCATTCTCTGATCCTTTTCAATCTTTTAGTCTGGGTCACATGAGAAGAAATACAAAATTTTAGAACAATCTTGGACTTTACTTAGAGAACCAGTTTATCCCAAACTTATTGACTTGCTGCTTTTGTGACATTGCTGAAGTCTAATCCTCAGTTTCTTCACCTATGAAATGTGTATAAGAATGACATCAAACTAGCAAAGAGTTGTTTATGAAGATTGAGTCAGATAAGTTTAAGGGAAAAATTTATGATGCAGAAGTGCTACCAAAAAAGCTTGGTTTTTATTAGCAGTTAAAGAGCATTAATGTTCTGGCACCCTTTTTTTCCCTCCCTTTCTGTTACATCCTTTAAGCACAACCCCATCTTCTCAAGTTTGAGACACTTCTCTATTGTATCACTATCAGTAAAAAGTTGTTGACAACACCACTATCTGGCTAACTATGCTATTTTACTCCAGGTTTGTATACTGACAAGGTCAGACATCACGCATAGGGTGATATTTAGATCACTGACATCTCAGAAGATGGTCAGCGTTGGGAGAGGACAGGATGCTACAAACTTTAACGTTTACTCTCCAGGAGCCAGCTGTGTTTCATTTTCTGTGGCTGGTGTTTGTGTTCTACCTAGATGAAACCTACAAAGCAGATGACAGTGGGGGTTGCTAGAGGACATCTTTAATTCTTCTTTCTATCAGAACAGCTGTAACAAAACCTGCCTTTTAACACATCTTGCTTATACAAATAATGCACTTACAGGCACCTTGTAAATGCTGAATATACTCTATCAAGAAGCAGTCCATGATCTGCAGTGAGAGCAAATCAAACAAGAGAACTGCAGACTTTTTGTCACACTGCTTTTTTTTTTTCTCCTCCACAGACTTGAGAAGGAAGGTGTTTATTTTCCCTGAACAATCAGACACAGCCTACGTGACCCTGATCCCCAGGGTGAGGAAGCCGCTGAGGAGCTTCACTCTGTGCCTAAAAGCCTTCACAGACCTCACTCGCCCCTACAGCCTCTTCTCCTACAGCACCAAGTCTAGAGACAATGAGCTGCTTCTCTTTGTCCAAAAAGTGGGAGAGTACGAGCTGTACATCGGGAACACTAAGGTCACTTTCAAGGTCCCTCAACCCCGTTATGGCCCAGTCCATCTCTGTGTCAGCTGGGAGTCTGTCTCTGGGATTGCTGAACTCTGGGTGAACGGCAGGCCCGTGGGGAGGAAGGGCTTGAGGAGAGGGTACACTTTGCGAAAAGATGCAAAAATCATCTTGGGACAGGAGCAGGATTCATTTGGGGGAAAATTTGATGCCAAACAATCCTTTGTTGGGGAGATATGGGATGTGTCCTTGTGGGATCATGTGGTCTCCTTAAGGAACTTGTGTCCCACCTGTTACACCGGCAACATCTTGAACTGGAAGGCCCTGACTTATCAAGCTAAGGGCTATGTGGTGGTGAAGCCCAAGTTGTAGGCTTAAGCCTCACTCCCTTCAGACATGACTTGTGTTTGATAATATGTCATCCACATAGTCTCTTTGAAATTAAATATGTTGATTTCAATTTTTCTGGCTCTGTTAAGATGGTGTAAGCTACATTAAAGACACAAGGGTCAGGTAGACCTTTAGTATACAGTTTTTGTTGTTGCAAACATTACAACATTTTCTGCAGTGTCAAGCTACAGGAACTCCAGGGAACACACTGCTTTCAGTGTGCGTGTCAATCTTCTGGAGCCCTGGACGGTTCTGGGAGGCCTCACGGGGGTTCTGAGTGCAAAAAGTTCATCAGTCTATAAAAATGATGTGACCACTGGGAGGGGCCTTTCAGGAATGGGTTGCTCTCACGAGCAGGACTGCTGAAGAGACAATCTCAAACCGAGCTTTCTCAGAAGCAAGGTTGTGAGTGTTCCCCTTCAACCTAGGCCAGAAAGGATTCAGAGGTGTTCTCAGGGAACATGAATGAAGGCAAGGATTAATTGCCTTGAAGACCCCTCTTCTCATTCACTCTCTTGCAGGTAGTTGCTCTGGGGAGGCAAAGCTTTTATTCTTTCAGGTAATGTCCCATGAACATGAAGACTTTCCTTCTTGGCTCTGGTGCCATTAAGGAATCCCAAGCCCTTTGGCAGGCACTTTCAGTACATCCT